>JAZHYW010059939.1:0-84486 GCA_037355805.1 Ixodes ricinus | reverse complement strand
CTTAATCTGGGGCCGGCAAACGTCACGGCCATAGCCGTGACGTTCAAAGTTTTCAGGACTTAGCCGCGAACTGATCCGGCCCCGTCAAAATAGCCGTGTACAACGTCACGGCTGGAGTGTGCCCCTCCCCTCTTTCATGGTTCGAATGGCTATATAGGTGGCTCCGTAGGCGGCCCTGTAATATTTGGCGGCCCGTTTCTGCAGGGCCGGCAAAAACGGGCCGGCTATGCGCATAATAGCGGAAAAAAACACTCTGCTCTCCGCTAGATGGCGGCAGTTGCGGCCGCCCAACGTGCCCCGCGGGCGCAGCCAGCGGGGCACGGTAATTTATCTTCTCGGTGTGCGAGGACGACGAATTTTGAATGTACGAAGTCCGAATCTAATCGGAAGCATCTGCGGGTGACGTTTGTTGTGATATCATGGTGATGGCAGCCTATGTTAGAGTGTGCGTCGAAGCCGCGGGACAATGAGTTAGTTCTTCAGGATGCTCACGTCGAAGGATATCAACGGAATTCAACGCGGGCGGTGTAACCATGAGGGAACATATGAATGCGATGGCGTCGCACGGCCCGCTGATCAGGCGGCTCGACCAGCGCGACCAGCACGACCACCACTTCTGGGCCAACTTGGCTGGTGCTGTTACTGCGGGCACAGTCCTCTTCAGCACAACCGACTGGGTAATTATGTAGCTCACTGTCTAATAACGGAATAGAGTCAAGTGTTGAAAGAGTTCCTAGCTAGTAAGTTTTGTTCTCGCCAAAAGAGGACATCTTGGACCCTGTCCTGGACGATACAGGTATCTATACCCAATATTTTTATATTCTAAGAAGCACGTTTGGAATCGCCTCTTTTCAAATTATTCGGATAGCAGCTGGCGTCGGCGGTGGAGAGCGGAGAACAGGTTTACTTCATTTCACCTTAGCATGGACTTACCACAACGGCTACACGCGCGGACTCTTCGCGTTTGACGCCGGCTCGGCTGCGCACAAGCACTCGTGGAGGGTGACTATTTGTAAAGTAATCGGTTCACAGTCGCAGCCCTTACAGTTTGCCTATGTGAAGGTGAGGCAAAGAAAGCTAACTGCCAATGCCTCAACGGTGGCCACCTGCATTTTACAGCGACAAGGTGTAAATAGTTTATAGGAGGGTACTTTTCTCTTGCCGAAGTGTCCGCCGATACAGCACGGCGTATACGGCGCACTCATCGGCTTGCCGTCCGAGGTATATAGTCGCGCGTCTCGGCCGGCGTCGACGATCGCGTTAATCATAGGAGGACGGCCACACAAGGAACATTTGTACTGAAATGGATGATGAATGTAACATCTAGAATACAATAAGTTTGTCCTTGTGTGTGCACCCTCCTTTACTCACGCGACCGTCGACGTCGGCCGCAACGTTTTTTTCTGTGTGAATGAGCCTTCAGGGGAGACTCGCGTCCCTGCGCCAGACGTCCAAGCGTGACATGTGAGGACAATCTCCGTCCACCGCATCGCAGCGTACGAAGTACCGCTGTCCGCAGTGAAGGTGTGCCACACTGATTGCTTTAAAGTTTAAAGCATGTTGAGCTCTAATCATACGCGCCCGGAAGCGAGAAAGACAGCCAGCAGTTCTACGCACATCCAAGCAAAAAGAATATACTCGGTTGTCTGCGCCTCAGATGGCTTCATTCCAGCTGTCGCTGTCCACCATCTTACGCAAAAATTTTACCAATTTTTTTATAAGTTTGTGCTCATGATGTAACGAAGTATACATGTGAGATCTTATTTCAGGCACAAAGTTGAAATCGAATTTGGATTATTTATAAAAAAAAAAGATTTCTGTTGGTGCAACTGCGCGAACCGCAAGTTGCACACATTTTTGTCCACTTGTTTGTTAGCAATTGAAACGTCTAAGGCGGAAACTGACCTTTTCCAACCTATCGGAGGCAGCATGCCTGACTCCTTCGCATTTCCCTACATCTTAAGCTACTGAATATAACTTTTTGGTGACACTCTAAGAATAAGCTTTTATTAGGCTAACTGAATTTAAGAAATGTATTGTATTAAACAATATTTTTGAAAACAAATATCGAACTATCTTTTCTACAATGTTTGACGCAGTTTAGCAAGGTCCTTACCCTGGCCTGATCATACTTCCAAATTTAGTAATTACAGAAAGTTAATTATTCAAAATCTTTGACACCATAATTATCCGAACGTCAAATTTTAAGAATTTTCATATTAAACAAAATTAGCCTTTTATGTGCGACGTGTAGTTTTTGAGCAACGATTGAGCCGGTGTTTTGACGCAGCCTGTATGGTATAGCCAAAGACCTTTAGATCCTGGCAAGTGGAAAGCCTCAGCTCCCCTTCCTGGTTTCGTCAAAATTTACTGTTTTGTTCCCAGTATTCAAACTGCCTCCAGATCTACAGGGTCTATTCATATGACGTCAGACTGCGTTTTAATGTCAAGTAACTACACACAACGCATGGCCGCCGAAAGAAAAATGCAGTTATCTAATTGGCGAATGTGTTTTGCCTTATTTTATTTTCTGCTGTGTTTACGAATTTAAGTTAGCGGCAATGTTTGTTGCCGATGACTCAGCATCTGAATAAACTCTAACGTCCAGCAAGCTACTTTCTAAAAAAACCTGCTGTCTGCTAAATTTTAAAACGTAATCAGGATACAAGACCTCTTCTCTCTCTCTTATTCTCTTATAATAAAATGCTGAAAATTCTTAATCGCAGCAGCATCATGCCTTGACGACAGAAGCAACTGGCCTCCGGACGTGCCGCGGAGACCCGTCTATGCAGCTCCGGCAGACTGCAACACTTTTGGCTCGGAGAGCGCACCTGCAACTGTGGCGGGTCCTAGTTCACCAAGTGTGTCAAGTAAAAGCAACGGCCATGCTTCCACCAGTGTTTCAGCAAGTGACACAAGTTTTCATATACATTTCTATTTTATTGTTTGAAAGTGGCATTTATTGCAACAAAGCACCACCTGCATCTTACGCTGTGCATCTAATTTAAAGAAATAAATGGATTGTTTTCCTGCGGACCGACTGTTCTTTTAAATGTTTAGAATTCATCGGCCTTGCCCTAGAAACAATTTCTGTATATTTACTTTCCCCAGAGCACTCCGGAAGTCAATCGCTAAATTATACAAATCGAGCTTGCTAATGATTTTCCAATATATTTTGTGACTCATAAATAAAGTTGCGACGTGACTTCTCACAAGAAGACGTCAGGCTCAGTTCCACGTCAAAGCTTCGATTTTACGGTGAAATTTTCCTGTACTTCTCATTCGCCTGGCTTTCTTCATGGATCATAATCCTGGACCCTCCGAGATACTTTGCGGGGAAGTGCACGACGGGACATTTTTATAGCCAGCAGAAAACGGGCCACCTAGGAAACGGGCCAGTTAGAAAACGGTCCCGCTAGAAAACGGGCCCGCTAGAAAACGGGCCCGCTAGAAAACGGGCCCGCTAGAAAACGGGCCCGCTAGAAAACGGGCCCGCTAGAAAACTGGGCCCGCTAGAAAATGGGCCCGCTAGAAAATGGGCCCGCTAGAAAACGGGCTCGTATAGAAAACAGGCCAGCTAGAAAACGGGCCAGCTAAAAAACGGGCTGGCAAGATCCAACTTGTCACGGCAAATTTTGGGGCCACCTAAAAAGGGACGGCAAACGGGCTGGCAATTTTAGGTGGCCCCAAAATTTGCTGTGACAAGTCGGATCTCATTTGTCACGGCTATAGGTGGCTCCCTAGGTGGCCCCAGATTAAGAGAGTAGTCTTAGTATAGCTACGATACAAAGACTGCACCCAGGACGCTTTGGAATTTCGTAAAGCGATAATCTCGCGTCTTTTGGGCCCGGTCGTGGGAACGTTGAAACTTTCTTCTGAGGGAGTTTGAAATGACGCCGTTTGTACATAGCTTTGTTGGGGTTTCTTTGCCACTTTTTGTAGTGCACAGAATAAAAATCATGTTGCTTTCAAACTATCATGCGGCCATTTTTAATCCAAAGTAACAAGTAACGGGTACCGTAAATTGACAGCAGATACCGTACAATAATAACGACATTACTCGTTACTCATTTGGGATTCTAACGAGTATGTTAGTACGTTACTAAAAAGAACTAATCCGTTACCAGTAACGTCGTTACTTGTAACGTGTTAGTTCCAACACTGCTCTCGAGCACCCTTAGTTTACTGAATATACTAGAGTGCCTTCATGTGCGCTTCGCATAGAGTGATGCCAACTGCCTGTTTCCCTTTCCCACACCTCTTCCGCCGCCATTTTGTTCCTCATTGTTTTCCCGTGCGCCGGAAAGTGGCCTTTGTGTCCATCGGTCCTCCCATCCGAGGGGCGAAAATGCTAATCCTCCCTCCGTAGGTTCCACAACGCTGCTACAAACTTGTGAGTTAAGGTGCTTGTCTCCGGGAGGGTTATAAGCCCCACGGATTATCGCCGTGAACCAAAATGGCTGCTGGTTTGGCGGCGAGTGGTATTACAAAGGGTGGCATCACCCTAGCAAAGCGCACATGAAGGCTCCCTAGAACATACAAGACGCTTCTTTGTTGTCGGAAATCCTTTGCCCTTCGACCGGTTGCGAAGCCGCTGCGCCCGGCGTACTTTACGCAGCATCTTGCAAAAACCGTTCGCGCAGCATCGCAACCTTCCGTCTGCGATCGCCGGCGATTCATCGTGTGTTGAAAGTCGGAAGATGTGGTGTCCGCGGTGTCTTTTATGTGTAACTCTTTCGTAAAAAAATTGGAAGTTTAAAAACGCAAACCTAACAGTGTATTACAGCTGGTTGCAGCAGCCCGCTAAAACACAAGGACAAAGGGAGGAATGCACAAGGCGAGCGCCGAACTTCAACTGAACGTTTAATGAAGAGAACACACCCACTGAAGTAAACAACCACACCGTTAGCGCATCAATGTGAAAGCTACACTTATGCGGTTTGTGCAGGTGAGTTATACGGCCAGGGGGACATAGTTTTGGGGGCTAATCGTAACGATCAGTCGGCTAATTAATTAAAATTTGTGAATTAACTTTACAATTAATGAAAATAGGCATGGTTCCAATTACTAACTTGCTGAGCATCATCGAAAACCACTATATCAACTCTTTTTAGAAGGGCATAAGGCAGGGGCAGCATTTTACGGCGTTCTAAAAAAGCGCTCACTTTGGACGCGTTTATAGATTTCGGTTTCTTATCGGAGCGCATCTTTGCGCCTGCGGTCCTGCTCCCCGGTGGTCGCGGCGCGGAGCCACCTCCTCGCCTCCCTCGTAGAAAGGAGGGAAGTAGGGCGCAGGTGTGTTGCGCGTCTCAGCCACTGGGGGGCAGGACCGCAGGCGTGTAGATGCGCTCCGATAAGAAACCGAAATCTAAAAATGCGTCCAAATGGAGCGTCTTTACAGAACGCTGTAAAATGCTGCCCCGGTGTTACATCCTTCTAAAAAGAGTTGATTTAGTGGTTTTCGATGATGCTCAGCAAGTTTCTATTAGCACTAATTAAAATGTTAATTAACAATTTTTACTTAATTAGCCGACTGATAGTTGCGACTATCTCCTATACTATGTCCCTCTGGCCGTATAACTCACCTGCACAAACCGCATAACTGTAGCTTGCACGGCTTTTTTAAAGCGGAGCTGTTGAGGGCTAGTTTCTCCAGGATGGTGTCCCCTGGAAAGAAATGAAGACACCGAACTCTGGACACCTACCGCCATCTATGAACGACGGCGGCAACCACGTATCTGGTTGCCGCCGTCGCTCATAGATGGCGGCAGCCTTTCTACTCTGGCTTCCCGACTTGCGGCCGGCCATTACTTTCCATTGTACAGCTCCGCTGGTCTTCCTTCTTCACCAGAGTGGAAAGGCTGCAAGTTTTTTTAAACAAATCTGAAAGAAAAGAAAAAAAAACTGTATATAGAAATATAGCTATAAGGATGTCCCCCCAAAAAAATTGCAGTTTTTTTTTTTGCAAAAATAAACTACGCATCGCCGAACGCTCATTCTTCGCCCAAAGGTAGTGTAGATGTCCGAACCAGATGCCAAAGTTCCAGCGCGAACCGATATCTTATTCAAAAGTTATCAGTGATTTTCTAAAAAAAAAATATTAATAGGAAAATGGCAGCAGATGGAACTCTCGAAGAAACCGAAAACTGGCGAAAATGGGCTCCATTTTCCAATTGAAATTTTCAGGGCTGAAACTTTGGCACCTGGTTCGGACCTCTCGCGCTACCTTTGGGCGGAGACTCAGCGTTCGGCGATGCGTGGGAGGCACTCACTTGATGAGTGACGTTTTAGCGAACGCCGACGGTTCAACGATTGACACTTTAGCGAATAGTCGGCCGCCGCGAAGCGGCGTTTACGGGTGGGCCAAATGAGTTAACTTCTTTTGTAATGACTAGGGGTGTGCGAATATTCGCCATTTTCGAATAACGAATCGAATATTACCCTATTCGATTCGTTAATCGAATCGAATAATAATTTTCAAAAGATTCAAATATTTTTCGAATAATTTCCGAATAGTCGTTACGGTGTCGCGCCACGAGGTTTTCTTCCCAGGCGTCCCGGAACGCGCTGGCACGCCTGCACTACGAGCCCTCAAGATAGATATACGTAAACTCTTATCCCAGACAAAAAAAACAATGACTGTCATCATCGGCAACAGCAGTTTCTCTCTATACGTGCGTTGCTGTTGCCTCCATTAGGGGCCACTGTGCTAAGTATAAGCTAGGGTTCCGCGTTTTCGGTTTCTATTTTTTCAAAATTCGGCGTACTTTTTTCGGTGTTTATTTTCAAATTAAATTTTCGGTTTTTTTCGGCGTATATTTATGCCCACAAAAGTTTATCGGCTTTTTTCGGTGAATATAAAATAAACACCAACGGACACCAGATCAGATGATCCTTGTAGGCCTGATATTTGTGATCACTCAACGAATGACGGCACAGATACAGTGAAAAATAAATGGACACTATTTGACAAATGTGTGCAACTGTAAAAGAAACAAGAGAAAAACACCGAAGTACAAAAAAAATCAGATATGAAGACTGCCCCAAAAAACATAGAACTTCACCTTCTGTACATCAGGATTATCGTGATCTTATTATGGTACGCACACACATGTACTTTCCCAGGTTCTCCTCGTTGATCCGCAGTCTTTCTTTCCTGTTAATATGACCCTGAGCTTCGAGAATGCCCTCTCAACGCTAACACTGGACACTGGAATGCTGCTGAAGAGATGAAGCGCTGCCCGAGCCAAAATCGGCCAATCAACCAATTGTGACCGCCGAAAGAGACACGGTGTGGCTTTTTGAAGCTCAACACAACATGCAGAGCTTGCATCAAGTCAGTATTTTTTATAACGAGTTTGAAAACACGCTTGTACATGGTGAAGTCATGGGGCTTTTCGGACTTCCGATCGATGATGTGCACATTAAACTAAAACGTGATGATGGCACCCGTGTATCCCATACATTCGTACACGTTTCGATAGACACTGTCGTTCCACTTTTTCGGCACGGCTCTGCGGTACGACTGGAAGGTCAAAGAAACCTTTTCCGGTTAAAACTGAATTTTAGAAAATGAATTCGACGTACTTTTATCGGTTTCAATCGTAAATGTCGAACCTAAAAACGGACCTTTTTCGGTTAAAACCGACTTTCCAAAAATGAATTCGGCGTACTTTTATCGGTTTTTATCGGTTTAAACCGAAAACTCCGAACCCTAAGTATAACCCATAGGTATAACCCGCATGTAAGCGATTTGCCGAGAGACGAGACAGGCGACGTCGACCCGCTTCGCTGTCACTCGGTTTGTCGAGCGATGAGGAAAGCCGCATGAAAGTGGCATGAGCAAGCGATCAGGGCGATAACGCCTCGCAAGTGGGCTCATTTTCGTCTTCTGCGCATGAGAAAGGAAGTAGTGGTGACGTCAGAACGCCGAGCCTTGATTGGCTGATCGCGGTCCCCTATCTGAGCGTCGTCTGCTCCTTTGCAACCACGTCTGCTCGCAACGTCGTCTGCGTCTGTCTTACCTTTCCTGCGACTTTCGGAAGTGCAGGTCTTTACGAGCGAGCTCGACTTCGCCTTTCAGAGAAGGCAGACGAAATAACTCGAGCGGTTCGTTGTTTTTGTCGAACAACTAGCAGACGCGCATGAAGGAGGGAAGTCAAAGTACTCACTGGCGAGGTGTCCCGAGACGCCGAGGTTTGTTTGCTTAACCGAGAGCGAGCGTGTCCGCAAGTTCCCTCCCAAATACTTTTCCCCCCTTTCGTGTGCGGCAAGACTCCTCATTCTTTAACGGCGTCGGCGGGTTGGCGCAGTTAACGTCGTCTGCTTTACGTCTGCTAGTCAAAGCGATGGCTCCTTTACCTTTCCTGCGTCTGTCGGATATTCACCGCTTTTTCACCGGCGAGAGTCACCGTTGCCTCGGAAAACAAGGAGATGACAAGAGGAAGAGATTGACCTCTTAATCAAAAATTGAGGTCAGCGATCAAAGTATAATACGGGAAGGGTTCACAAGGGTCGGGGGGGGGGGGGGGGCATATTCCGTTCAGCACGCCAGCCGGTCGTGGGCGCTGACGGTCACCGAGTCGGAGTGGCTGCTAGGCCTATCTGCCGAGTTCGCTTGGTCGGTGTCAGTGGAATCGTGGCCGTTGGTGCTTTTCCCGGGTGTTTGTGGATCCAGTGTTCTTGTTCGTCGTGGTCTGGTTCAAGTACTTTTTACTTTTTTCTTGCTGCTTGAAGTCGGGACGCGAGAGAAGCGCACGTAGAAAAATAAACGTCCGTTGGTCGTCGCGACCGCGACGCTGTCGGCCATGCTGATTTGATCGTAACAAGTGCGTAGCTTCGGAGCTGTCGTAGGATTCTGTCGTAACCTGCGCAAAACTTACGAAAATTTCGGTTCGTGAATACGAATTTGTTTTTAAGTTTTGTCTTACGCATATTTTTGGCGTAAGATAGTTTCGTGAATCTGGCCTCTCCACTTGCAAAAGTCGCAGGAAAGGTAAGACAGACGCAGACGACGTTGCGAGCAGACGTTGTTGCAAAGGAGCAGACGACGCTCAGATAGGGGACCGCGATCAGCCAATCAGGGCTCGGCGTTCTGACGTCACCGCTACCCCCTGCGCGAGAAGCAGACGAACTTGCCCCCCGCATAGAAATCCAAACACCGAGCGACGTGACGAACTACAGTGAGAAATCGTCGCTCGCTGGTGACTCTCGTCGATGTCGCTCGTCTCGTCGCTCGCTGAATCGCTTACATGCGGTTCAGCCTTTAGCGACCGCTTTCGCACGAGATGCCCGTGCACGCTTTCGAAAAGCTTGTCGTGGAGACGTTTTAGAATTGTTGCAGCGATACCGCCGCTGTCTATGAGCGAAGTAGGGAAGTTGTTCGAAGAGAAAGCGCAGTAGACTGTGGAAGGTTTTCGGCTGCTCCCATGCAACCAATTGAAGAAGCCACAACAGTTGCTTGTGTAGAGTTTTTCCGAACACTTTCTATGGTTGCTCCACTTGTTCAGTGTGAGAAGATGTTGCTTTTTGAGGGCGCAAGTCAAACAAGACAATACGTTTTCCCAGAATCTTCTCAGATCAGTGAAAACAAGGTCCCTGGACATAAGCACACGGCCACATCATGCCCTTGGCACCTTCCTTGATCCCCGATTCAAGGATATCTGCTACAACGAGGAATAAAAAGAGAATGTAAAGTTCTTACTTCGTACAATGCTTCAGGATCTACCAGGCTCAAGCGAGCTGCGATTTTATGTTCAGCATCCGCGTGAACCATGATATTATGTTTAGTATTCTAATATTTCAGTAGCTTTTGTCTTTATTTAATTATATATTGTTGAACTCTAGTCATAATGGTATAATCGAATTTTACAATAATTAAAAACATTTTGGAACAATAAAAATAATTTTATAATATCTTTGCCCTTCTTTAGTAGCAGTCTACCTACTATTCGGAAACTATCCGAAAATTATTCGATTCGTACTCGTATTCGATTCGGTGCCATAATTATTCGATACGTATTCGATTCGGTTTCAAAAATCACTATTCGCACACCCCTAGTAATGACACATCGCAGACTGCCGCCGCAAAGCGGCGTCATAGCGCATCGCGGGGGGGGGGGGGGGGGATAGATTATTCTTGAAATGAAATGCTCATAGGCTATTTAATACATACACCAAGTTACGCGGTTTCTAGAGCTCTGGTAATTTCAATAATCAATTTACGAATTTTTATCATTTTCATCTGGCGACCAGGCAACACTGCCCAAGTTAGTCACACCATGGCAACGTTACTAGAACCACTCAGTTGGGAAAACTGCCATAGAGACTGCTCTGAAAAAGTGGCACCGATCCGTCCACGAGAACCGAGCTAATGGCGATCCCAACGCCGCCACTTCTCCCGCAGCGGCCACTCCAGGAACCGCACGTGACTTCCATTTTCGTTATAATCGGCCATTTTGGGGCCAGAACAGATACTGTGGAAGGGGCTTCGACGTACCTCCCCCGACTCCCAAGCGGACGCGCCCCGGTTTACTACCGTGGTTAATATGCGCCTAACTCGGGACGCGCTACCTGAAATCCCCGCTGAGGCAGGGTTGTATAAAAACAATATTAATTATACTGCAAAACCTTGCGAACTAAAGATTTTAGAAAACAACACGCGCCCCCCATTTTGTATTAAACTCCCATAAAAGTTACTACACAAAAAGAGTTTTTTCCGTTAGGTTTTACGCAAAAAGTATGCTTTCCTACAAGAAGCTCAAGGCGACCTACAGTTAAGACAAATGATACAGAGTGGCGCTGTTGTCGCATTTAGCTCGGTCTCGGTGGACGCCAGCGGCCCAGGTTTCAACGGTGAGTTTCCCAACTGAGAATTCTAGTAACGTTGCACCATGGTGTCCATAAACCACGTGATCATGTACGCCCTCATTCTAGGCGCCCCCATGATCGCCCAAGCTCTCCTTGCCGCGGTACAATCAAACCGCTCGCGCAACTCGGAAAGCCGCACGCTATTCTCGAACTCGCCCCCGGCCCGTTGACCTTTCACCCTGCATACGCCTGCGTAATATTCCCGGACGACGGTGACCACGGCGAGTTCGTCCGTAACTCGCCGTCGCTGGAGCTGGTCGCCAGCGGGTCGCAGTCAAAATGAACAGCTTCCAACATATCTTGATAGCAATCACTCTCATCGCTGCGGCGATCAATGTCGAACACTTTGACAAGGCGAACGATGTCGTAGACGTAATCGTCACGGACCGCATGCTCGAAACGCGGAAGGTAAACGAGGAAGCTGAAGCTGGAGACGCCAAGAGAGCCAAGTCTGTGAGTGCGTGCAAGGGGACACCGCGTGGGATGATGGCTACGTCACCAGTCTCTTGTTCCGCCCATAGAGTTATTACAATAAACGCTAGAGGCTCAGCTGGCGCTAGTGTCTACAGGACTTCCGGTTGCAAATTGAAGCAGACAGCATGCAGTCTACATTTCCAGCCTCCCTGTGTATTCCTATGGGAAAACGCGCGTGAATTTTCTCTCTTCGCCGGAAAATAACATGAATAACTTTTGTCATATCGGTTGTAACGGATAGTATGTACCTTTATTGGTATTGTGAAAGTGTAATTGCTTTAGTTACAGCATTTTTCTTTACCACTGAGCGATGTTAAACTTCGCTCTATTTCAGGCCCAAACCCCTGTTTCAAGGAAGGTATGTGAAAACGAGCGACGGTTCTAAGCAAACTAACGATCGAAAGGAATGTAGTGTGTGTTCAGGTTTGCTCGCATTTCGGTGGTGCTTATATATTGCTAATATGCCCGTCCTGTCATTGGATGAAAATGACTCCGTCGTGCGCATCTTTACGATCGGTTAAAGAAACATTCGAACGCAAAAAATAAAGCACGTGATCTACGAAGGTATGTCTTTTTATTATTTCCCATGTCGGGCAGTTTTTATCGGGCACCTGCTACTCTGGTTCCCCTTATTTGCAAAGATTTGGAGCGTGCGAGCGGTGATTTGAACCATTTGAACCCAGAACAAGCATCTTCGCAGTACTTATTTATTACCAAATCTGACTATATTACGTGACTTTATGTTCATTTCTGATCGTCTGCAAGCACGAGTTACTTTTCCAGTGTTACTGTGTAGTTCTTGCCGTCTCTCTCGGTTTTCACCATGTCCTTCGTTCGTTTGGCACGTATATCCCCCATGGTTGGAAAGCGTCGACGTCGTGTTCGCGCTAACGGTGTCCGACAGTGCACAAAAATACACGTACGAAGCCGTTTTAAGCACCGTTTTTAATGCGATGAATTTGAAAGAAAAACGCCGTAACTGACCATTTATTTCGTCTGCGTGACTGAGAAATGTTCCAATGTGCCTAGTACGTACAAATTAAAGGTAAACACGCCTTTTTAATGAAAAATATATTGCTATTACTTTGTTTTGTAGAAGAACGAGACGGCGGCAATGGGAGCGAGTTCCCTCTTCTCTCAACATCAGCGACAATAGGATGCAAATTCGTTCGGAGTTCGGACGCTACTCCGAACGAACTCGCATCCGCTTGTCGCCGAGGGTGAGAGAGAGGGAGGAGGGACAACACTTCTCACACCCTCCCCCATAACCAAGCGGTTGCCATGACGACGGCGCGCGTATTGTTTTGTTTATTTCTTATTGTTTTTGGAGAAACCCAACGCCCGTTAGGGGAGATTTGGCGCTGCCGTCTGCTTTCCGCCGTATTCTCCATACATGGAGCGAAGTGTAACGGAAGTAGGCGTGGCCACGAACTCTTCTCAACCAATGAAGAGCTCGTCAGTGGGTATGTTGGAGCAAACAACCTTCGATTGCCATGGCATTTCCGTGGCAACGGCTGTTGTTTGCCCCAATATTTCATTGCAATGTCCACTGAATTGGTGTCGAACAGGCGAGATTTGGAGCCCAACACTTGCCCGACCAGTAGGAAGTCGGCGTGTAGCGGACGCGCTCGACACTGCGCGATTGCGCCTGGAGCGTCGTCTTGAGCGAGTTGTCGTAGCGCGGCTTTGGAAAGCGATCGCACGTCAGTCGTCGATACGCACGAATGCTGAGAATGGCATTGCGGGTTGAGAAAGCCGTACAAACCCTGCTTCCAGAAGCTGTTGGTTTCACTCCGCCGTGATGAGAATGCGGGTTCGCATAGAAACATCTTTGGAGCGCCAATCGAATCGAAAGCCAGCCGCGACAGCGAGCAAACGAAGCAGACCGCAGACACGGAGCAGACGTACGTAGCCTAAGCCAAACGCAGGCGACCGAGCCGACCGAGTGGCGAGCAGACGCTTGGAGCTTGGTTGGATTTCATTTGTAGAAGAGAGGTTTGGTGCGCAAGGCAGTCTGGGATTGGGTTCCTTTTCCGGCGTCGCTGGGCATGACGTCATGCCGGGTCCTGCCCTATATGAACGTCCTTGGTCCTAGCAGTATTATTATCTCATGCTTTATTTTTGGCGTATCATAACCCCTGCAATCATAATTAAGCATCTACCTTTTTTGCGGTTTCCACGTCTCTTGGGGTTCGGGCAAGGCAGTGAGCACATAGAGAGTAACTAAATATCAGCGCGTCATATTTTAACAGGACGACGAGGAAACCTCCTCCACCTACGGGGGCGACCCACGGTGCCGAAAGCACGCAAAATGTGAGGACTTTGGTCTTGGGCAACGTTACTAGAACTCTCAGTTGGGAAACTCACCGTTGAAACCTGGGCCGCTGGCGTCCACCGAGACCAACGTTACTAGAACCACTCAGTTGGGAAACTGCCATAGAGACTGCTCTGAAAAAGTGGCACCGATCCGTCCACGAGAACCGAGCTAATGGCGATCCCAACGCCGCCACTTCTCCCGCAGCGGCCAGTCCAGGAACTGCACGTGACTTCCATTTTCGTTGTAATCGGCCATTTTGGGGCCAGAACAGATACTGTGGAAAGGGCTTCGAGGTACCGCCCCCGACTCCCAAGCGGACGCGCCGCGGTTTACTACCGTGGTTAATATGCGCCTAACTCAGGACGCGCTACCTGAAATCCCCGCTGAGGCAGGGTTGTATAAAAACAATATTAATTATACTGCAAAACCTTGCGAACTAAAGATTTTAGAAAACAACACGCGCCCCCATTTTGTACTAAACTCCAATAAAAGTTACTACAAAAAGAGTTTTTCCGTTAGTTTTTACGCAAAAACATGCTTTCTAAAAGCTCAAGGCGACCACAGTTAAGACGAATGATACAGAGTGGCGCTGTTGTCGCATTTAGCTCGGTCTCGGTGGACGCCAGCGGCCCAGGTTTCAACGGTGAGTTTCCCAACTGAGAGTTCTAGTAACGTTGACCGAGACCGAGCTAAATGCGACAACAGCGCCACTCTGTATCATTTGTCTTAACTGTGGTCGCCTTGAGCTTTTAGAAAGCATGTTTTTGCGTAAAAACTAATGGAAAAAAACTCTTTTGTAGTAACTTTTATTGGAGTTTAGTACAAAAGGGGGGCGCGTGTTGTTTTAAAAATCTTTAGTTCGCAAGGTTTTGCAGTATAATAAATATTGTTTTTATACAACCCTGCCTCAGCGGGGATTTCAGGTAGCGCGTCCTGAGTTAGGCGCATATTAACCACGGTAGTAAACCGCGGCGCGTCCGCTTGGGAGTCGGGGGCGGTACCTCGAAGCCCCTCCACAGTATCTGTTCTGGCCCCAAAATGGCCGATTACAACGAAAATGGAAGTCACTTGCAGTTCCTCGAGTGGCCGCTGCGGGATAAGTGGCGGCGTTAGGATCGTCATTAGCTCGGTTCTCGTGGACGGATCGGTGCCACTTTTTCAGAGCAGTCTCTATGGCAGTTTCCCAACTGAGTGGTTCTAGTAACGTTGGTCTTGGGGTTACTACTGATCAGAGCCACTACAGGCTTCTTTTTAGTCAAAATACAAAATAGAAGTGGTGCGAACCGTTTCAATTATTTATGAAAGTAGTTTTGGTTCAGTATTTTAGATCAGAAAAGAAACAAATGCAGTTTATAAAGTCTGGAAACCAGAAATGACCCGTCGACATACCCGCCACCAAGGGGTAAAAAGGTGGCGCATACTAGAGAGGGGTAGTGGGATCAGGTACCGACGAGCGGCGAGCGTAGAAAGGTCCCGGATGTACACGGCGGCGCTGCGGTCATTTACGGACTCGACGATTCGACCGGTTCCGAAGGCCTTCGGCGCAGGTTTGGCTTGCTGTTTGGCTCCCGTTCTTAACTGATATTTACCCCGTGTTTGCTGTCATTTATGGCCAATGAAGTGTCACGCCGAATTAGTGTTTAATCGCGCAGCGAATGCAATGCGAGCCACTCTGGCTGCACGCTTCATACAACCCATCCAGAACATGCTTTAGTGGCGCCCTCTCGAGCCGTCAACACGAAGTGCGGCAGCCGTGAGCGCTCGCTGAGATCACTACCCCTCTAGTTCACGGCCACAGACATCATGAAGGAGGTAATTTTTTTGCTTGTTTTTGTAATTTTAATTTGCCTATATCTCTTAAAATCGAAATTCGAGAAAAGTTTCAGTAAGTTATCACGTTCAGTGCGCTTAGGTTCAGTGCAAATTAAAAACCAGTAAAAACGTCCTTGCTGGGCCCCTTTAACACGCGCCCCGTTATTCGCAAAAACGTCGATTCCCTCAAATGTCGCTGTTTGCTAAAATGTCATTGGCTCATGTGATGTGGACCGAAAGCAAGCTGGACTGAAGGTTAACTCTGCTCGGATAGCTCGCTGCATCGGTTTCAAAAGTGAAAGGGAGGCGTGTGGCAATGAGGCATTGTTACGGTATTACAACGGCATACACTCAGAGTCTCAAATAAATTAGTTAGTTGTTTATACAGCAACGAGTTTAGTCTGCCAGAACATGGCGACATTGTTTCCCACTATAGGTTAAATGATGGAAGCTATGGTGGTCGCGTACCACCGTTGCACAACGCTCTCGCTCAGAGTTTCGCAGGTAGACTCGGTTCTTCTCTCGCCTGGCTGTAACCAGATGCTGCATCCGGTCAGCCGCCCAGCCAGTCGCCTCTTCATGGCGCGGGAATTTACGTGCGAGACCCTTGGCACCGAGGAGTCGGTGTAAACACGAGCTTCCCAAGAGCACAACCTTCGTGCCCTCCGAGCTTCGCAGGCGACTTCAGGAATGCGCTCGGCGAAATAAAACGGCCAAAACACAATGGCGCTCGCTTACATGTACAGGGTGTCTCAAATAGCTGCCAGGCTCTTTAAGTTGATCGCAAAATGTGCAGCATTGCCCACAGGTGGTGCATCTTTTCTATAAAATTTGCAAAGAGCAAACTTACCTGAGGAAAAAGAAAAAAGGCTTAACTCCTACGGAAACGCAGTGAAGCCACCGGTTTTCAAACAGTAGGGCGCCCTATTGTCTCAGTGCAGTCGCCATGTACTATCGCGGACAATATGAGCTGAAACAGCGCTCCGGCCTGTTCACGGTACTACCTGCGCCGCCTGTCGCATCGCTCCGTAAGCACGGTGCACCCCGAGGCCGAGATAAATTCTCATTTGCGCTCACTGCGCCGCAGCCGCCTTCCGGCCGTCTGCTCTACCTCGTTTCACCTTCCGTCCAGACGCAGCGAATGCTACGAGGGAACGGGACCAATCAAGCAGCGTCAAAAGTGCAAATCACTAGGCTTGTTCTGTTTATGATTGGTTCAGCGATGAAAAACACAGACAGAAACATTACGAACACCATGATGGTGCCCTTTTGACGCTGTGTGATTCGTCATATAATCTCTTAGCATCGGCTGCGTCTGGACGGAAGGTGAAACGAAGTATAGACCCTTTCGCTGTTTACAAACATGAACTGCCTCCTGCGTCCCAAACAACTTCCGGTTCATAAAAAGTATGAACAAAGTCCACCCTAACACCGCCGTTTGAAATGTCGATGAAACGTTTAACCACCAATTCTCCAGGTGAACGACAAAAGAACGAAGAAGCCCGAGATATGTTAAATATTTTCGAGTACTCTTGTAAACCAACTTGCCTCCTCCAAGACGTTAAATTGACCAGCCGAGGGCCCTCGTTAAATCTCCAACTTTGATTTGCGTTTTAGCGCTTATGCTTTCTAGCACTGGCGACATAGGCAAGCTCGACAGACTTGCAAAGACGGAGCGACCGGAACTTGCTTGGGACGCAGGAGGCAGTTCATGTTTGTAAACAGCGAAAGGGTCTATAGCGAAAATATTGGCCGACGGAACCACCCTCACGGTGCGTGTGCCGTGTGGACCAATGTTCACGTTTTTCAGCTAACATGCATTTCAGTGCATCTCAAGAAAGCGCCAAGTGGAAAATGCGTTGTCACGCTCGTATCTCGTCGAGGAGCGCTGCCTGACGAAGCTGCCTTGGCCCCCAAAAGGAGCCGATCTGAATATCATTGAACACGTTTCGAGGCGCATCAAAGTAGCCATGTCACGGCGTCCCCTCCACCGCGCCACTGCACACAAATTGTGGAAAGCAATGGGAGGTGAATGGGAGTGGTTTCTGGCCGAGCCAGCCTTCGTTGCCGCGCTCTATGATTTCATTCCAGACAGGATGAGAGCCGTGGTCGCGGGTCAGGGGAGAATGACGCGGTATTAAATTATGTTGTAAGTTTTACTGCGCCTCAGGACCCCCTGAACCGGACTTCTGCCGACTGGAAGAAAGCTTGATGCTACGGTTGCGACACATTGTTTGATGCGGTTAACCAGCGCATAGTTTTGCGTGGTGCCTCGTTGATCCCGATCTTCTTGTATAGTGCAGTTGAACTTTCACGCCGACTATTAATCTTTTGTGCCTGACATTGTGCTCTGCGAATATTCTTTCGATCAAGTTTCAAGCTCCTTCTCTTTCAAGCTCCTTCTCTTGACAAATATATGACTGTTTGTCCCACTTTATTAAGACTATAAATTTGTAAATAAAACACTGGTGTCTTGTTAGCAACTTGTTTTGCTTGAAACAAACACGTGGGCCCAGTAATAAAGAAATTATATTTTTGAACCTTTTCATATCAATGAAGGTTACAAAACCTTCTCAGTAACCTGTATGGTTACCGGTTTTTTTAAACAGCTGTGATCAAGGAAAAAGAAAAAAAAGTAAACTCCTTGGAGCTGGACTGAATCCGGTATACAGATTTTGGTCTATATTTTATGATGTCCTATTTTTTGCATGCACTTAATCAAACAAAAACAACCTGCAACGTATTTTGATGTGATTTTCAAAAACGATTATGCAGCTGCAATACAAGATACTGAAATACTTTTTCTTCACCAGTCAGCGTTTTGTACACGTGATTCTACGCGATTGAGTAAAGTAAATCAATTCCAAAAGAGGGACGACAAGTGTAATCTTTTGTACCCCCCCTTGCCGCCCTACCACACATCTGCCCGCTGTCGCACCCGCCGTCTCGCTTGCAGACAGCCGGAAGAGCGCACTGGGGCAGCGAGCGCAAGTGATAATTTATCTCGGCCTCAGGGTGCGCCGTGTGTGCGGAGCAAGGCGGCAGGCGGCGCAGGTAGTACCCTCCGCCGGCCGGAGCGCTGTTTCAGCTCATATTGTCCGCGATAGTACATAACATTAAAACGGCGGTATATGTGGCATTCTTCATGTTGCACAGGCCACTCACGTGCATGATCTACCTGCCGCAGGATTATGTGCACGTTCGCGGTGAATAAACATGCACAATGAAATGGCTCTGTCGTTTTACATGCATCACGTGCATGCACACGCTAAGTGAACTGATCTGCTTGCACCAAGTAGAAGAGGGGTTTCGGGATTGTTCACCTTCCGCAAAAGTGCTGAGAGTCAGCATTCAACATGCTTTTTTATGTATAACCACTGCACGAAATGCTAACGCATTTCTTCGAGAATCAGGGCAACAGCAGTAGCGACTTCGGACCATTTTTTTTAAGCCCCCGACAGGCGCACGTGAATTATCTCGCTCTGGAGAAGTGCTTTCCCTTTTAGCATGCGACTGCGCTGCGGCAAAGATAGTGTAGAGGATCGCCAAATCTACCCCCGAATATCGCTTCTCCATAGTGCACCAGCCTGCGGTGGGAAGCACTCTCAATTGAACTAGCTCGCCGGAACAGCCCAAATTACAAATTGGTGCGGAACAGAGTCAAATATGCCACACTTCAAAGCAATAGCACGAATTCAGTCACCTTGCTGCTTAAAATAATTGTTGCCAGTTATCTAAAATTGCAGGAAACACTTCTTCGTGTTCCAAGAGTGTTTAAAAAGTTTATGAAAGCAAAAAGGTATTGACCGAACTTCCTGACAAAGCTCAGGAAGTTGGATATTCTAATCATAGACTGCCAGTTGACCCTTTTCAAAAGTTTGTGCCATTGCCTGTCCACCATTGCTTGATCACATATTCTGAGCATGTATGGGACGCGAGGCCTGCGTCAGTGTTTGGCATAACTCGGCTCGCTTGTATTAAAAACGAATGCTACATCAGCGTTCTGCTTGATGGCCTTTTTCGCACTAAACACAAAAATGGCGGCGCCCAGAAGAGAATTTAGGAATGATGTGCCGATACTCTAGTTTATTTAGTGGCTCTAGTGCAGAAATTTAAATAACCTCAATGTAAAAACAAGGATTAAATCAA
The DNA here is from genome assembly GCA_037355805.1 of Ixodes ricinus. NCBI lineage: Eukaryota > Metazoa > Arthropoda > Arachnida > Ixodida > Ixodidae > Ixodes > Ixodes ricinus. The sequence goes on along the minus strand of JAZHYW010059939.1, from coordinate 64,865 downwards.
ATATCATGTTATTCAAAGCAATAACCAAGTCTTGAAAATTTGCACAAGCCTACTGTAACAATCGGGCAGTGTACCAGAGCCCTGAGCTATTAGTTCCAGTACAGACAAAATGAAATGAACTTCAGGCACACTGTCGGCACAAATTTGTTTGATGAAATACAGCATGTTAAGCACTTTTGTGCAGCAATCACATTACTAAAATACAACTCTTTGCTCCGAAGTGCCGAAAAAGCGATGGCACACAGGCCAAACATATTCATGAACATTTTAACATGTATATATATAAAAAAAAAAGAGGAAAGCTGGACTATTAATTAAGTTACAGCGCATGTTGATCTTTAATTTCAGGGAAACAACAAATATCCAACTAATGCTTCGATGAACGAGTAATCGTGACTCATGCTACACATCATCCAACCGACCCACAACTCGCCCAGATTAGGGACAGCAAAGACATTAGAGAGGACCAATGTCTCACTTGGTTCCTGCAGCTCACGAAAGACAGGAAAAAAAAACTGTGCAGGAGCCGATTTAATATACGAGATAAAATCCACAAGTTCCGGGACGGGGTTCATACGGCAGCATATGTGTAGAGCAGACCTATCGTAAAATCCCGAGATAGCCCACCTGACATCAAGAGCAAATTGGCTGAAAGTATGGAGTGGGCTAACTTTCAGTGTACAATCAAGAAAAGTTTAAAAATGTGCTATTGTTAGGTTGTGTCCATTCCTAGCTTATGGTGGCAAGGGGCAACGAAGCAAAGATGACTACTTCCCAGTCAGCAACGTTCGCTTACCGTAAAAACCCGCGTATAATACGAAACAATATAGGGACAACGAAAACATTCTGCGTAAAGTAAAACCCAGTAAGTCTTAAGAGGAACATTTATTTGCGTCATAATTGAACCTTAATCACCGTCATCACGTCCATCAGACTCCTTGTCCAGCGCCTCCAGTGCCGTCGAGCACATTTGAAATCCCGCACTTGAAAGGGCGAGCGACCAGAGGACCAGCGTGCGCCGACGCAATGAAAGCCCGGCGCGGTGCATAAAGCGAGCAACCCAATGTCGGCTCGCCAAATTCTCGTGCAGCAGCTCGATGTTTACGGCGAGGTGCCGTTCACGTTGCTCTTTACAAAGTCGCCGAGACTTGCCTCGACGTCAACGAACAGTCATTTTTTGGGCTCCTAAAGCTTCTTCTCGTTTTGTTGCACGCGGACAGAGCTTGCTTTTGTCGTCTCCATCCCCGATGCTGCCTTCATTTACGGCGAATTGTCGTCCACCAGCACTGTTGCCGATGTCTTCCGCAACAAAGAAGCCTTTTCTTTTGAAGGCGGTCGATTATCGTCTTCGCGCAGACGCCATTGCCGAGCCTCACTATTGATGGAAGGTGGCACCTCGAACATTGCGATTTCGATCATGATGATAGCTGTTTGAGAGCATATTGCAACGTTACTAAAACCACTCAGTTGGGAAACTGCCATAGAGACTGCTCTGAAAAAGTGGCCCCAATCTGTCCTCGCGTACCGAGCTAATGGCGAACACAACGCCGCCATTTCTCCCGCAGCGGCCACTGGAAGAACCGCACGTTACTTCTATTTTTGGCTTTAATCGGCCATTTTGGCGCCGAAACAGATACAGAGGAAGAGGTTACAGGGGTGCCACCCCGTCTCCCCAGCGGACGCGCCGCGTCTTACTACCGAAGTTAAAATGCGCCTAGGTCGGGACGTGCTACCTGAAAGCACAGCTGAGGCATGGTTGTATAAAAACAATATTAATTGTGCCAAAACCTTGCAAAATAAAGATTTTAAAAACATCACGCGCCCTTCATTTCGTACTAAACTCCAATAAACTTATACAAAAACTGTTTTTTCTGTTTGTTTTTACGCAAAAACATGCTTTCTAAAAGCTCAAGGTGACCATTGTACAGATAAATGATAAAAAGTGGCGCTGTAGTCGTGTTTAGCTCGGTCTCGGTGGACGCCAGCGGCCCAGGTTTCGACGGCGAGTTTCCCAACTGAGTGTTTTAGTAATGTTGGTATATTGCTTCGAAACCGAAACTACGTCAAACAGCGTTAGATCGCGCCTTATCGAAGCTGAAAATTGTTGGGACCCGCGGATAATACGAGCCGCAAACTTTACATGGCAAAATTTGAAAAAGACCTCGTATTATATGCGGGTTTTTACGGTATATCCTGCCATAGCGAACTAGCCGCATTTACGCCGAGGCCACCATTGATCTCAACACTACTATTAGTAAGAGTGGGCTACCTTTCGGTGTTTAAAAAATATAGCAAATCAAGCCAGAAACAGGGGTGGGCTATTTTTAGGGGGTGGGCATCTCTCGGGATTTAATGGTATGGTGATGCTTTGATTGCATTACGGCCCGACCCCCTTTCCAAAGAAGCGGTTTTGCCCGTGGAGGTCAGCAAGCGGTTGCTGCGGTACGTTCAGCGTAAGCAAGGTATTAAAGTTTATTTAGCAGCACGTTAACAAGTTTTGCATTTGTTGGGGCAAGTTTAACAAACACCTACAACATGCTGAAGCAGGTCTAGGGTGAAACTACTCCATCATGGTCAAAAGCCTCCAAATAGCATCGATGGTTGAAAGAAGGCAGGGAGAAGATAAGACGACAACGGACGTAGCCAGCAACCAATGACAGCTCACCACAGGTCACTCCTGGTTGACAACTTTCTCACCACGACGTGAACAATCTTCCCACACCAACCATACTAACCTCGTGCGACTCCCTCTTCTTGCCTTAGCTGGCATGTCGACTTCGTCAATGTTTGATCACAAAACAGTGAAACTAGGGTTCCAAAATAGGTTTTAGAACTATCTTGACAAGTTCAACACTAGCTGGTCGTTGCAAGGGGGCCTCAATTTGAATCAGAATGTATTTTAGCTTTGCCACTTTAAATTTCACGACCATGAACCCAGTACCAGAACATTTGGATTCTGACTTGTACTATAACAGTTTTGCTGTCTATATAAGAAAAAAAAGTGCAGAACATATGCTGGGAGGAAAATGGTTTTATTGTGTCTGATTCTATGAAATGGTTCCCTCTGAAAATAATCAAACTGCTTGACTTTCAAGCTTGAGCATTTCCTTAGCAGCCCAAATGAAAAGAATCACATATGAATCTTCCACACGCATAAGTAATACCTAACCCGTCGCGTCGGCACTTTTCGCGCCCCAACTACGACCCTTCGTCGACAGCGAGCGACTCGTGCCGGGGTCGGCCAGATCAGCACGTGACATGCCCGAAAGGCCGCCGAACGTTCTTCGATGACGAGACAAACACCGAACCAGCTCGGCCCGACGACAGTTGGAACTGAGTCTCATCGCCGCAAGCTAAGAAAATGACACGCGCAGAGAGATGGAGCTTACGCTAGGGGACAGATAGGGGAAATGTCGAAAAATGTACAACAAACAATGAGGATGACACAATGTTGGCGAGACAGCGCAAGGAAGTCTTCCGGCGAGCCCGCTGCAGGGGAGTGTGGGGCCCAGCCGCGTTCTTCACATTCCGGGGGCGTGGGGGCGCTCGTGTTGGCGGGGGGACCGGCTCCTTGCGCGTGGTCTCCGCTCGCGGCCGGGGGTGGGGGAGGCTCGCACTCGGCTGCAGTGGACGGCCCAAGAAACCACACGTTTGCTCCAGGACCCACTTTAACACTCTCACTCTCCTAAGGATGCCAACGTACAACTAGTTTGGGACGAGAGCAAGGCTCCAAAGGTACAGCCACTAAATAAGCTATGCTTCAGAGTAATGACACTTCAGCCACCTGGATAGATGGTTGGATGCTAATGGCACTACCCTTTATAATGTGTGGTAGATCGTACCACCTAGCCTAGAAACCAAAATAAAAACACCCAAAAGTCTGATCCCCCCCCCCCTCACCCTTCTATGGCAATTTGCTTCCCCTCTGCATTTTTGTGACTATCACCAGGCAGTGGGGGATATTGCCAAGTATGACCTTTGGGGGATTGGACAAAAAAACTAAAAACATCAACCCCCGCCCCCAACAAAGAAGTGACCAATCTTTCTTTGGTGAAACCTAAGGTGAAATTACCCTAGGTTTGTCCAGAGTTACCTCAACACCGGGCCCTCTGGGCGAGGGGGTTGAGACTTTGGGCCGGAGCCGTGCAGGAGGGAGTCCCAACTTTCCTCTGTCCCGCCTGTCCCCAGCCGCACTAGTATAGGTTTACTTCATTCAATTTTCCCTGGATAATTTTAACCAACCTTCTAAACTTCTCTTTGCGACTGTAACTTTTTCCTCCTCAACTATTTAATCCCTGCCAGCAAAACCCAGCATCCCCACCAGTTGTCCTTGGTGCCTAAAAATCATTGTTGCCGGTTGTCTGAAGCTTCACCTGCAAACTCAGTTAATGGTTCTCCTTCCTTTATAAATGTCAAAACAGTCGGCGACGGACTGGAAACGACATCGCCCGAGGTTCCTTGCGCCGTGTCCAAAGCTCAGCACATCACACTTTCTAGTTGTAACAATCGCCAATTGCGTCCACCCTGCACTGAGCACCAAAATGGCGGTTCCCACACGAAAATAGGGGAATGGAGTGCCGGTATTCCAGGCATAGCCTATTCGGTGGCTCTAGGTAGTGGGAAGGAATTACGAAAGGGACAGCTCAGTGCCTTGCTATGTACGACCTTTGGAGGCCATAACCAGGAAGTACTATACGCCGGAGGCATTTCCTCCCATGCTCGAAGTTAATATGAAGAGAATTTGGGTACTCGATCATAGCGCAAGATGCCCTGGTTGCATGTCACTAACGAGACTCTCTCCAGTTGCCTTCTGCATCCCCAATTCCAAGCCCCATTTGAAAAAGAAAGAAGAGCAGCGAAAAAGCGTATCAAGCAAAGAAAAAAGGCTACTATACATAGAAGCAATGCAAAGTTGGGCAGCCAACGATGACAACCACTTAGCTGGACAGACCACAAAGTTACACATTTTCTTTAACCCCTTAATTTTAAGTGTCAAAGTTTTTTTCCAAAAGTAACCTAAAAGTGCCAATTTTTTTTTATTTTGAATTGTTACTCTTCTAGTATTACACATAAAATTTAAAAAGTTTATTACGCAAAAATCAGCGGAGGCGAAAAAAATATTTGTTAACTAATACGAGTGCTGCCATCTATGATCAGCGCCACAAAACTACTCGGACGAGCCTAGCTCGTCCGTGGAATTGAGGGCAACAGAAAAAAAACCAATGGATGAGCTGAGCTCGTCCAGAGTATGTGTTGAAAATGAGGCGTACACAAGCTGTGTGTGTGTAACGTCAAGTGACATCACTCAGATGACGTCATGACACCACACGACACATGTGGACGTGACTGGCTGACATGGACCGTGCGACAACCTTAAAAGTGACGTCGCAAAGAAATGGTACATCGCAACATGCTAAGGTTGCCCTAAAGCAATCTTAGAGATTGACAGTGTTGCCAACCCTCATTTTCATTTAAAGTAAGACATTTTTTGCTCGAGTGAAAACTGAAAACAGTTGGATCAAAGTTGTAATAGTTTCCAAATGACTAGTATGATTCTGTTAACTTACATGACTTTGAAGTGGCTGTGGGTGAGTTTAAATGCCTGCAGGACAGCGAGCCTTCACATTATTCTGAAAGATATTCTGCCACATAACCAACAGGAAACTATTGTTGATGCAGGCGGGAAATGATGCAGAATTCAGTCCCGAAAAGGATGCCTCCCTCTAAACCACACTCGCTTTCTTGGACGCTACACGGCTGGAAGCAGACAAAGAGGTTTGACCTGGGCTGGGCGCCACATTGGGGGGACATGGGACGTGGGGGCGGTGGTGGCGGCGGCTGGGGCTGCTGCTCCATCGGGGCTGTGCTGGCCGGTGTGGAAGGGGCCATCGGAGGTCCCCCATTCATGGCGGGCACGGGTGCCACCACAGCTGCGGCTGCCGCTCCGGCTGCTCCAAGGGTCGGGGGAGGGGGCAGGAGGACAGGGGCACATTCACGTACACACACACACACACACACACACAAGGGAAAAGAAGGGAAATGGGACGGTATGCGGAGATCACGGCAGAGAAAGGGTACACGAGACCACGCTTTGAAAACACGGAGAAAGAACCCCCGTGGACAATATGAGCTGCAACACCCAATCCAACCTTTTTCCGTGTCTTCCATTATCTCCCTATCTGTCACAGAGTTCAAAGAATAGGACCTAAGCTATGCTTTAAATACGAGTTTGCACAAAAACTTTTTGGAAGCCAACAGTTATGAAGAAAAAGAATGAAGGACAGTTGCAGCTCATACTGTCCTTGACAGTGAAAATGGGGATAGCAGGATGGAAATTGGAAGAAGTTGTGAAGATTGTGAACATTGTGGTCCCTCGCAGAAGTTTGAGATACGGGAGACTTCTTGAGTCGACCTAAACCAATGCCTCTCACTGCAATAGACAATTATGTGAATGTGAACATTGCTAACTTGATGCTCGCACTATCTGACCAGCCTCAGAAAGCATCATCCTCTCTATCTGACCACTTTGCAATGCCAATGTCACAAAAATTAAGATACTAAACCAGGTGCAAGGTGCTCTCTTTCACGAGGAAGCTTTTCTCTGGGTATGCACATTCAAGTACACTGCTGTTGAACTCACAGTGACTAAAGACTTATCTTGCATGGGCATTACAACAATGCTGGCAATGTTCATATGCAGTCTAAGCAACATCATCAATGTTGCTACAGATTAATAAAAAATTGTGACTGCTGTTATGCTGAAACAAGCTGAACTAGAACTTTTCAGCAGTTTCCAGGCATTTATGAAATCAAGTAGAAGTAAAGCTCAACCAATTAGTTCTTTTAGATTTGGGCAAGCCCATTCCCACCCATTACATTATTTCATAGCACATAAGGGGCAAAATCACTCAGCTTATGCAAGTGGAGATGAATCAATCAAAGCTCAGAAAGAGTAGGGAACCAAGCTGGCCAATTAGCCTATTTACCACGCTACAACACTAAAATTTTTTACATTCAAGTCATATTTACAGGTTGAAAATGTAACAGGCTATGACGACGAACACCACATGAGGACAACTGTCAAAACAAAGACCGAGAGCCGGCATACGCGCCCAGCAGACGAGGCAGGAAAGGGGCTGCCTTCTTTCCGACACGTAACTTTGACAGACGCAACAGCAAGCGGCATACGGGCATGCGGGTACAAAGGGTGGGGCGTGGGGTCGGGATGGCAACTCTCTCCTACTTTCTTTCTGTGGTCACTGACAGGGTTGGAATGACAAGGAAGTTTCAGTTGTTCCGCCTCTAGCTTGCACTCCCTACCTTCAACAACGTTTCGTCGTCTCGTGAGCTTTGAGCAAGCATGCACTGCCAAAGCACGCCGGAGGCTATGAACGCGTGGTGGAGGCTGGCCTTACGAAAAGACGTCCCGTCGTTCCCACTTTGTCGGTGACCACAGGATTTTATGTTTTCCGCCCATTTTACCTGATAGAAACTCGTAAATTCAGCATGCCAAAGATTGTCACTAAGAATGGTCCGAACATTCCAGGCGGGTTGCCAGAGAAACAAGGCACACATTTACTTTCATAACGAACCCTCTTCTTCCCAATCCTTGATTTGAGGTTGCTTGCACGTGACATGAAAGAGTCAGCTGCGTACAGCTTAGCTTCCCCATTCAGACGCATTCCTCAAGAGCAACGGCGGTAGAACTGAACGTACTGCGCTCAGAGTCCGCCTGCAGCAAAAGCCGTGCAATCCTTCCAAACTAGAGAAGCGAGGCAGGCTTTCTGAAGCATGCAGCACCAGCAGTCATGCAGCTCAACACAATGCAGCCAAGCAAAAAGTGGTAAGTGAAAGGGCATCCGTGTCTTACTACCACCTCAATCTTGCAGGTCAGCAGTGCAAAGAGAAAAAGAACAAAGCTGTTAGTGAAAATGACTTAAAACCTTGGTGGAGCTGCATTTGCAATGTGCCACTCCTTTTGATCTTCCCCACAATATAAGTACACAAGTTTAATGTCCCGAGGCACGACTATGGATTAAAAACATAATTGTATTGCGCATCTTTAAAAAAAATTGTGCCAAAGAAATAAAATCTATAATTTAACTGACAAAGTTTACTGGCTGTTTTTACTCCTCACAGTGGCATGCCATAAAGGTGCATAGGATACACTAAAAAATGTGGAAACAAATACACCAAAAGCTTTCATGACATCAGCTGAAGCGAAAAACTTTACATTACCTGTATGCATATAAAAGTTACATAAAATACAAAATGTAATCCGAGCTAATGATTTAATATTGTGCCCTAATAGGTGCAATGATTCCAGTCATAAGGAAACACTGACAAGAAAGTCTGTCAAATAGAAGAATAGAGTCCACTTTATTTATTATGCTTTCTTTTTTGGGGGCAATATGATGAGCATTCTTATGCTGTAGCATGCAGCTTGCATTACATTATGACGGCTATACAACATTTACAAAACAAATGTAAAGAGCTTCAGCTGGCAATCTTCCTTCAAACAATACATCACAACTAACTAAATTTTTCAATCTTTAAAAAAAAAAAAAAGGAAATATTTTTTTTACTTTTTATATTTCTTTATAGATGCACTCAGCAGAAGTTCAATTCCATGCAAATTGAAGAAAGGCTAAACCTTGGCACCCAGAACAGCCAACCATAAATCTCATATTACGCTTTTTCAGATCTACGAGGGCAAGTTTACAAACAAGTTATTTGTATACTCTCGATAGGTGTTAGCTGCAATCACCGGACATCCCCTGAAAGTTTGTGCCACAGCTGGAAAGCATGACATAAACAAGCTAAATGGGCGTGCCTTTGTATGGTACGGTGCCAGTATGACTCCTCAACCAGCATTATGCAAACTTGACAAATCTTGTTCAAGAATGTGCCTATTTGGCAGACCTTGGTTCAATTACTTCATAACTTAGACGAACCAAGCGTAGTTTTGTGCATCGTCAAAGCGACTAAAAAATAATTTCAAAGCACATGAAAAAAAAAAAAAAGAAAAAGGAACAGTCTTGTTTCCAATATCAAAACAAGCACATGGAACACAATAAAGCGAATGAGGGTTTCGGAAGAACTCGTAGATTGTATGCAGCACCAAGTAGAACACGAAATGCACACAACTGCCATGGGTCACTTCTTTCGTAGTGGCTTCTCTTCGCTGCTAATTTGATGAAACAAGACTAGAGCAGTTCTTGGGCACAAAGCAGAATGCTGAATCTTTCTGGTGATACCCTGGCCAGATTGTCCATTTGTGAACCAAACAAAAGGCTCCATGGTGCATAGATCCATTCTTACAGCATCGTTTAGTATGGGTGTCCCATCCCAAAAGAATGTTGCCGATAGGCGCCTGCCAGAAAACGAAAACAATTGAGACCACTTCAACTGACTGCTAATCAAACGTCCCAAACTTAGATGTGTAGAGCAATTGAAACAATATTACATGCTTAACATCTTTTGTCCTTATTTGCTTTTGCATTATATTTTTTTAATTGAAAATGTAGTACACTTGATTTCTTAGGCATGCTTCAAAACAAATTTTAAATATTCAACTTCATAAAGTAAGCCAAGTTCACTGGCCCTGACAATGCACATCAGCATTATGCAGTTAGTAGCTCGGCTGGGCAAGTTGCTGTTAGTAAGAATTCGAAGCAGTGGGTGCCAAGAAATTTTAATCAAACACTTAGCACTAGAATCTCACTTCAGGCTTGGCATGCACATCTCTGATACGGAAATCTACTATCGGTGATAAAATGTCTCTTAGTAGTATCATGTTTTAAGGCAGAAAGCTGCAAAATAGAAATTCCAATTACTGAAAACTCGAACTAACAAACAAAAAGTTCTAAGCAAACCACAATGCCATCACTCCAAAGAGTTATGAGTCACAGATTAGTAGGTAACTAGCCAACAGGAAGTGATTGTGTCACCTCTAACGTTTAAAGAACAGAAAGACAAGCTCCGTTCACATACCCCAAAATTACAGAAGGCCCCCCCCTACTGCCTGCAGTTCACGACTTCGCAATCGTCTATTTTATAACTTAAACAGTTCCAGTTCCTTCCCAGTTATTTTCTAAAGCCCTTGGTGCCTAAAGCCCCAACTTTCCTTCTGAAATCCCTCATACCCAGCTTTGCCCTAAGGTGCAGCACCCTTCGAAGATCGTAACCTCCCCTCATTTCGGACGAAAAGCCATGTTTCCGCAACACTAATTGGCCATTGCCGAGTGGCACAATAAAGGGACGCAAGACCTGCCCGAAAGACGGCCTCACTTTTTGGGGTATTTTTCATAGATTGAGGCTAAATGCAAGAGCAACGTTAGTGATATCGTAACAATACGCAATTACAAGTATCTCCCCGAGCCACATACATGTAGGATGTTATCTGGAAATCACTCTAAAATTGTCTGGAAAATTTGGCGCCTTCATGTTGTGGTCTCAAATTCTCATCTGTGGTGTATTTTACTGGCGAGTTTTACCTCGTGGAATTTCATGGCGTAGCTCCATTCGAGTAAAAAATTAGACCGACACCCTCGACACGGTGAATGACAGACACCAAACAAGATGACAGTTTAATCGAGGGTTCTGTTTGCAAAGCTATCTCCCCATAGACGCAGCGAGCAAATGACACCAATGACCATGCCAACAGTGATGGCCCCATTTCTTTGCATGAATGGAGCTACGCCTCGAAATTTACGAGGTAAAATCCACCAGTAAAATAAGCCTTCAATGAAAATTTGAGATGGCTACATGACACCCGCTGCTGACTTTTCTAGCCAATTTTTTGGCTAATTTTTGGAGTGAACCTCAGTATAACACTCCATATATCTCTCCTCCTCACCCTAGAGTTCCTCTATATGCTCCCCCGAAGGGGGAGCAGAGTTGCGCATTTGATTTCCCCGCGCCGCCACGCCGCTATTCGCCGAGATCCATCACGTGAGGAGCAAAGCATCCGGCGCCATGCAAGAAAGCCACCTTTACGGTCGCTCCGCCGACGTTTCTCGCTCCCCGGCATATGTTCCCCTGCTTTCGCCCTCCTTCTCCTCCTCTCCTGTTTTCCATGCGCGGCGGCGCGCGCGCCGCTATTCGCCAAATTTAGTCACGTGAGGAGCAAAGCATCCAGAGCGTGCGGGAAAGCCGGCGCTACGGCCACCCGCCAAGGCTGAATGCGCAACTCTGCTACCGTAGGTAGCTATACAGGAACTCTACCTCACCCTACAAACAAACAACTGCAATAGACGCCTTTCAAAAGTCAGTCTACCCACTTCATCCAGAGCCAAACCCGACGCCCTGATGGCAACACTACTCGATATTCTCTACACCAGAGAAAGTAAACATCTTGAAAAGCATGGAGCAGAAAGCAAGAAATTGTTCCTAACATCCTCCTATGTCGCCTTCGATTCGCAAAGTTGAGGGTGCTTCGAGTTAACCCATCTTTTCCTATCACCGCCATTTGTCCAGAAACAGTGGGGCTTCTGTGACAGCCACTAGGTGGCTCCGACTTTAGAAAGGGGTCTATTACACCTCCAACATCATAAACTTTTACACCCACTCCCATCCTTTTAAAAAGAAGAAGCAGACTACAAACAAACTCACCTGAGGGGTGCATGCCTGGCGATCCGACGGAGGACGAAGAGAGGCATACCCGGGGAAGCCCCGGGGTTGCCCCCGCCCCGTGGGGGACCCTAAACCCTTCCCCGGGGCCGGGAACTGCCCCACGGGCCTGCCCTGAGGCCCCATCCCGGGCGGGATCGCGGCCCCGTACGAGGGCCCGTAGTTGTACGGCGTGCGGTGCGAGGGCGGCTGCTGGGAGGAGGGGCCGCGGGGTGCTGACCTGGGTCCTCGGGGTTGGGGCCTCCTCCGCCGCTGGCGCCCCTTGGGGCGGCAGGCCCCCGAGCCAGGCGGTGCGGCGGCGGCGGCCGCAGCGGCTGCTGCCCCCTGCTGGGCCATCATCATGGCGTGCGCCTGCTGCCGGGCGCGGAACTCGGCTGCCCGCAGCTGCTCCAGGTGGAACTGCTGCCGCTCTTGAATCAGCTGCTGGCGCTGGTACTCCAGCTGCCGTCAAAATGGGGCAAAGGACACCTCGGTCAGTTGCACGTCCGTTTGTTCACTGCCCCCTCAAAGGTGGTCCCTCGATTTACGCCCGACAACGTCATGGAAGTGACACGCCGTCGCCCGTTGCAACCCTGGCACAGCCGCGGTGGTGGACGTGGTAGACGCCCGTTCTGCCGAAGGTCACTCTGCAGCCGGACGGTCGACAAAACCGGAGCAGACGCGAGGTGAAACGGCCCAACAATGGCGACCTTCGCATCTGCTCGCCTTTTTCGTTAACGACTTTACGCCCAACTGCCGGGATCGCGACGCTCGACAGCATGACGCACTGGCTTCCGCGACGCAATCTGTCACCCCTTTGGAACCACTTTCGATGCGTGGGCGGGATACGGTTCTTGCACAAGACCGCGAGCTCTGCCGGTTTGGAAATCTCGCCGGAACCCACCGGAATCCATGTTGAAGGCATTCGTCGCCATTACGCTACGCTTTGTGTGCTTTGGGGCCGTGTTCGCGCCGTAGTTGGTCCGCTCGCTCAAGGACTAAAGCGGTCGGTTGCACCGTAATTAACTGCTCCAGCCTCAAAAGTCGGCGACAAAATCGAGCTACTGCCGATGGTATTGCTTTTCTTTTCTAGAATTCCAAACCATTAGGAGCCGGGACGAGGCGACGCTTGAGCCGCTTCGCCGGCGTCACGAGGGGTTTTGACGGATACGCCGGCGCAATCTCGACGGAAGAGCTTCGTACCAACTAAGGGTTTATGGACTGCACTTCGTGTCGGGTGAGGAACCTCGTTGTGATCGACTGGAACGAGCAAAGCGGACGAAATTACTTGCGCGGCAGCTCCAGTCTTCATCTGTGTAGCCAGTCAAAAAGTTGGAGGACAGGCTACAGCACTGACAAGTTCTCGCAATATCCCCTTAATGATTTCACGTATAAATGGCGTCACTCATTTTCTCGTCGGTCACCGCAAATGATTAGCGGACGACGAATCTTTTGTCGTCCGACGGTACTCTTACATACGTTCAAGTGCCGAGCGACGGCGCTTTACGCCAGCACATTGAAGTGCCGTCCAACGATGTTAAACATAAGTCACGCTTATTCTGACCTGCATTTTACCGGCTGCTCACCACCAAACTGTTTTATCATCAAACGCGAGTGAGGCAAATGCCAGTGCTCTATGGCACTACTGCTGCTGCATTAAGACACCGAATGCCTGCAATGTGGCGCCAAGGCACGTTGCAATGGCATCATCATTGCTAAAGAGCCAGACGAACTGCTGGCGGCGCAGCTGGAAGGAGGGACGCAGGTATGCGCTGGCCTGACTTTAGCCCTAACGTTAGGCATATTGTTACACTTTGAGGTCTAGCGTCGTCAACTGGTACCCGCAGCTGGGGCAATGATAATGATGAGAGGACACGTGCTTTCAGCACGCGCCGCACCGAAGCTTCGCACTCCCACCGCTGTCTCACCCAGCAGCGCAGCAGTCACCAGTGAGCCGGGGCGGTCTGCGTGGCACACTGCCGCACTTCCTGCCGGCGCTGCAGCCGCTTCTGCTCCTCTCGGCGCCAAAGAACATGACGGCACCTGAAGCATCTACAGGGTGTCGCAAATAGCGGCCGGGCTCTTTAAATTGACCGCAAAAATTGTTTTCTTAACCTATAGTGTTACGACCCTTTGCAGCATTGCCTCACAAGTGGTGCATTTTTTCTATAAAACTTGCAAAGAGCGAACTTAACCGAGGAAAAAGTAAAAAAAAGAAAAAGGCTTAACTCCTGTGGAAACGCAGCAAAGCCACTGGTCTTCAAACAATACGGTGCCGTTTGGCACGGGAGACAAGAGGTGGTGCAAGTGGTCATGACGCCAACTGCCACCAACAAACGAGAATACGGCACCGAGAGCCTGAGTCAAATAGCAGACAATCTTTTCAACCCAAAAGTGGTGAGCGCGCCACAAATGGCGACAGTTGCAGAACCAAAAACAGGCGCGGTAATAAGGAATTGCAAAGCAGACGACATAAATACCCCCCCCCCCCAAAAAAGTCAAAATAACCTGACAAACCATTTTTTTCATCGATTACGTGTCCATTCAGTGTGTTTTATTACAGGATGTCTAGCAAATTTTCGTCTTGAATTTCCCTGACTTTTCCAGGTTTTCCCTGACAATTTCAGGTGAAATTCCCTGACCACCATGGAGGCGGTTAAATATATAAGACCATTAGGGGGGACACTACCTGGGCATGTCTACTTTTGAAGTGCTCACTCAATCAGCTTGAAATTTGCAGGTGGTGTTTGTAGCCATATAGAAGGAGGGCATGCAGTGTTTCAGCCCTGTAAACCAATTTTATGAGGTACTATACCCCCAAAACGTAGCTTCGTATGGAATCTGCTTAATGAATCTATCGTTGAGAAACAGTGTTGATCGCCACATATTTTTCTGGTGGAATGCATACTGGAATACTTTTTGCCGGTTACTATGAAAAGAAATTGCAGAAAATATGCATTTTTTCAAATGAAAAAAAAAATTATGAGTTTTTTTTGTCTTGTTTTTTTTTACATTTGCCAAGTTTTGCAAATTACAATTTTTCATAATAAAGGAACATGGAATTGTAAAATTTAAGTTCATAGTAACCGGCTCGATAATGTTTCGGCATATAATCTGCAAATATTAAAGGGGGGTGCACCGATTTCCGCACTTCGGTCAAAGATTTGTGGAAGTTGCCCTCTGACACTTCTGAAGTGAACAACAGAAAACCGATTTCGCCTGCGTGTCCTAGTTGTTGCGTAAAAAAAAGATAAATATTGGCATTTCGGGCACCCCTCAACTCACTCCCAGTCTTCAGGGTCACACCTGGTCGCACTCCCAGTGACGTCATTCGCAGTGCCGTGTAGCTTCCCGTGTGCTATCTCGGAGGACGCTTCCTCTCCTCTCTCTGCTGACATTAGCGGGCGTTATGCTGCAGCTTAGAGCTGAGCGAGGTCACGTAATCTTTTCGCCATAGTTCCTTCGGCTGCCACTTGGGGCTGCAGGTGGGGGAAAAAGCTTGACTTTTGCTTTGCGATTATGCAGCGGAATCGTGACATTTTTAATGAAAGAGGTGTTTTCTCTATCCTCCGGGACACGATAAACAACATAAAAATGACGAGATACAAATTCTTTTAATCATAAAATCGTTGCACCGCCCCTTTAAGTCTCTCTGCAGTTTCATACTGAAACGATAGTTTTATTAAGGTGGGATTTGCTGCCAAAAGTGAAGCTGAGATAAATGCACTTAAAGTTTGAAGATGACGTTTTAAAATTTTCTTTTTGCGTCTTAATGTCAGAAATTCTTTCAAGCAGTGTAGGGGATGTCTTCCTCAAACTTCTTCTGATATACTGACATTGCTTTCAGCTATTTTCACTCGTGGGTGACGAGTGCTATGCAGTGCAGCACACCTCACCAACATATAAAGAATAATTATTTTCGACATTGTTTGTCAGTGCACATTGACAAGACTTCGTGAGAGTGTTCCTTGTTATCCATAAATGCCAAAACTCTGCAGTTCTGAATATGCATTTTTTGGAAAAAAGGTGCAATTCAAGGTAGTGTCCCCCCTTAAAACACAAGGCATTGAGCATTGGGCACTGTGAGGATCATTTTGCACGGGCTTAATCCAACTTGCATATTCCAAAATATTCGGGTTCGTCCAGTCCGGATTAAACGAGCACTTTCTTGCCGCCGACATCGTCGGCAAAGAGGCCACTTCCGGAAAGGAAACACGATGAAAACACGACGCTTAACCACACTGTCAATAACCGAATGGCAGCATGGCCGCATGGCAGCCAGATGCACACTTTCGGGTACTTTTAATGCGAATAGCATTCTTTGGATACTTCACGCACTTTTCGTCTATGTATCTATCTATCTATCTATCTATCTATCTATCTGGCTATCTAACCTCTTACGCATGCGGGTCGATAAATAAATAAAAAAGACCGGCGCCGGCTGGGATTCGAACCGTTGACCCTTTGATCAGCAGGCAGACGCGCTAACCACAGAGCTATGAAGGCAGTCACTCACCGCACTCTAAACATTTGTTTATATCTTTACCATAGGACGCGCTTTGCAGCGCTGTCACAGCTACCGGTGCGCGCGCATTCCATGCACGAGGGCTAGCTCACCCTCTCCCGCGCTCACCCTCTCCCTCTAGCTCACCCTCTCCCGCGCTCGGGAGACCTCTAGCTCAGCCTCACGAGAGCGGAATGAGCCCTCGTGCATGGAACGCGCGCGCACCGGTGGCTGTGACAGCGCTGTAAGCGCGTCCTATGGTAAAGATATAAACAACCGTTTAGAGTACCGTTGGTTGAGACTAGCTGAGACGCCAGAAAGTCTGGTCGGTACCATTTTGAGTGTTTGTGCGTATGGCGCGTGCTTTGCTCGCCTTCCTAAGTGACACAAACGCACGTGCTGGGCTGCGGAGATCGTGCGCAGGGCTGTGAAAGTGTCAACAAATTTAGAATCGCCTCAAGAGTGGGCTGGCGTATCTAGAGTGTGCCGGCCACCTGACGAACGCGCATAACTCCGCACCGTTTGATGCTATTCGCATTAACGTAGATAATCATTCCCAAAGGATGGGTTCTGCTGATTTTTTTCTTAGGGCTTGGATTGGACTGGGGTCTGTGGCTTTCCAATTTGTTACTAAATGTAGTACCTATAACTGGATCTAGCCTAGTATCAAGCCCTCAATATACACACCAATCCAAGGCTTTACTGCATCTGCCGTATAATAATTGGGGTTGTGTGGATATTTATACAGCGAGTCGTTGGTCAGCCATTTTTTAAAGTTGCGACAAGTCACTCGCTGTAGATGAGCAATTTAGCCAGTGCAGTACAACCGCTAGCCTGGGGTTTTTAACGTCCACCACGCAGTAGTGATACACGACCGCACACCGGTACGATGCTCATCCAGATCGAAACAGGCAGGGCTGTTCCCTTTGCATCGTGTAGCAGGCTCTACATCGGTTAAGCAGAGCCCACGCTCTGCTCTAAGCAGAATTTATTGCCTATTTTTCTGCCCCAAGCCCTCAAGTCTTTGCTCAGGGCACTCGATGGCGTTTCCGGCTCATTTTCGCCAGAGTTCCAATATAGGCTCCCTACGGGAGCCAGAGTTGCGCGTTCACGTGATGACCCGGATCAAGCGCCGTGCAGGAAAGTAGACGTTGCGCGCACCGTGGCGAACGTTCCCCTGCTTTTGAGTGCGCCGCACGCCTCGAACACACGGCGCTGCTATTTGCCGAATTTAGTCACGTGAGGAGCTGGATCAACATGCCATGCAGGAAACACGGCGCTACGGGGATGAACGCACAACTCTGGCTCCCGTAGGGGGCCTATACAGGAACTCTAATTTTCCCTGACTGGGCTAGCTTTTTGACAATATCCCTAACAATTCCCTGATTTTTCCGGGTGATTAAAATGTCCCTGACAATTCCGGTTTTCCCGGTTGCTAGACACCCTGTATTAATAAGGATGATAAAATCATGCATTGGCAACTGAATTTGAAAAAGCTCATGCCGCTTTTGAGTCGAAAATATGGTCAGTTATTGGATGCCGGCTCTCGGCGTCGTATGCTCGTTCGTCAGCGGCAGTTGGCGTCGCAACCACTTGCGCCATCTCTTGTCTCCCATGCCAAACGGCGCCCTATTGTTTGAAGACCAGTAGCATCACTGAGTTCCCATAGGAGTTAAACCTTTTTCTTTTTCTACTTTTTCGTCAGATAAGTTTGCTCTTTGCAAATTTTATAGAAGAAACGTACCATCTTTGGGCAACGCTGCACAAAATCGCAGCGCGATTGCTTAAGAAATTGACTTTTGCGGTCGATTTAAATAGCCTAGCCGGTATTTGAGACACCCCGTATATCGGCGGCAGCCGCAACCTCGGCAGTAGCGAAACATGGCCATCCATGCCAGTACATTGCAGATGAAGTAAGGGAGCGGAAGAACGCAGCAAAACGAGCGAAGAAGCAGGCAGGCACACATACCCCGCAGCAAAACTCGAATACATTACTCGTAGGGCAAAACTCAAAGGAGCACTTAGCGGTGTTCAATTGGACATTAATGCTTTCACATTCACAACTCATAGTCATAAAAAGTGCTTAGGTGTCCTCAAAAAATTGCAATGGCTTAGCTCGGCTATGCCAGGATATACGTAAGCGTAAGCTTAGGTTCAGCTGGTTATTCTTAGCTTTCCTGGTTGTCTAGGATTAGCTTGATTATCATGCTTACTGCTGCTTCAATGACACACACACGGTATGCGCATTATGTGACTACTTTGGGATCCAATGAGTTAAGCTTCTCCGCTCTTCTTATTGCGGAGGAGGCGCCGTGTAACCGAGCTGTCGGTTGCACGTCAAAAGATCCCCAGGTGGTCGAAATTAATCCTTAGTCCTCCACTGGGGCGTGCCAGATGCCCGTCGTTGATTTGGCCAGCAAAGCGCCGTGTTGTTATGTATCACGCAACCAAGCTGCCGCCCAAACAACCAGACAGCGCGAGCCATAATCTCGAGCGGGTGCATGCGCGCGGCGCGTGCATCGGGGACTGACCTAGGCGCCATACCAGTCCTGCCCGTTTTGTCACTTCTCCTCGCGCATGCGCAGCACGGCTCTCCAGGAGCCACGCGAAACTACTCAACCTCAACCAGTGCAGCTTATGCTACAAAATTTTTTTTTTTTTGTGTGTGTGGACAGAAAAAGAGGTTATTTATGAAAGTGACTGTTACGAGCAAAACATTGTGCGTTTTGAGAGTTTTCATCCCAGCTAGCTACGAAGACATTGGACTTCTTACCCATGTATTTATTGTATAAAGCTTGTGCATCTGCTTTCCCGTAGAGTATGCAAATAGCCAATCACTGCAATCGACAGAAGGGGCCCAACGACATAAGGAACAGACATAACACCCTCACGTGAAAACGCTATCTGTATACCGTAAAATTCCGTATGAATGCCCACCCAAAATGAAGAGATAGATGGCAAAAAAATGGGGTGGGCTAACTTTGGGAATGCCACGGCAAAACTTTATCAAAAATTAATGAAAAACAACGGGATACCCGCTACAAACCGCATGACGTCGGAACTGATACTGCAGATCGCTGACACGGAAAGTTCGCGTTTCACGATGTGAGAAACACGCAAGAAATAGCTACGAATTCCTATGTCCCGAGAAAAAATACCGAAGGTTGCGGATGCAGTAGATTCGCGTTTCACGGTGTGAAGGACCCACGTAAACTCGCCGAGAACCGCAACTCTCTGGAACAGATATTGCAGATCACAGACATAGCAGATTCAAGTTTTATGGTGCAATAAACACACGGGAACCCGCTACAAAACTTGCCTGTCATGGGAACTGATATTGTGTAAACAGATTGCGGACAAAAACGCGACAATCTCCTACAAACTCTCATGTCACGGGAACAAATACTGCAGGTCGCCGACGCAGCCGAATTGCATTTCACAATGCAAAATACAGTAGAACCTCGTTGATACGTTCCCGGTTCAGGAAATGTCCCATAGAGTTGCGCTGTTTCTTTTCTGGTTCATACGTTCCCGGATAACATGATTTCCTGGAAAGTATGCACAACATTCTGCCAAATGTCGATAAGATTATACGTTTTTTGTAGCGTAAGCTACACTGCCGAGGTTGAGCAGTTTCGAGTGGCTCCTGGAGAGCCGTGCTGCGCAAGCGCGAGGAGTAGTGACGGAACGGGCAGGACTGGTATGGCGCCTAAGTTAGTCCCCAATGCACGCGCCGCGCGCATGCACTTGCTCAAGATCATGGCTCGCGCTGTCCGGTTGTTCTGGGGAGCAGCTTGGTTGCTTGATACATAACAACACGGCGCGCAGCTGGCCAAACCAACGACGGGCGTCTGGCACGCCCCAGCAGAGGACTGAGGATTAATTTGGAACACCTGGGGATCTTTTGAAGTACAACCGAAAGCTCGGTTACACGGCGCCTCCTCCGCAATAAGAAGAGCGGAGAAGCTTAACTCATCGGATCTTGAAGTAGTCACAAAATGCGTATACCGTATGTGTGTCATTGAAGCAGCAGTAAGCATGATAATCAAGCTAATCCTAGACAATCAGGAAAGCTAAGAATAACCAGCTGAACCTACTCTTACACTACATATATCCTGGCATAGCCGAGCTAAACCACTGCAATTTTTGGCAATCAACGTTGCACTCGCATATTCGGAGCTCCGAACATCCGGTCTGTACGAGCAAGCGCCGAGGCATACACGGCGCGTGCGTGCGGAACGGTCTGGCAGTGCCCGCTGATAATGCCGCCGCTGCGTCTATTGTTCTCCGCAACTTCCGAGAGCCGTCCGGGTGCACAAGGTCGTTTACAGAACACACAGTGCGGTTTTACTGTCTTAGATCATAATTCAGTTAGTGAAAGAATCTTTCCCATAAAATAATAACAAAGGATTCCGAGCGATTGCAACTCCGGCAGCGGCGTACTAATCGCTCGTAACAACAGTGTGTCCATCTGATGCTGTCGTTCACTTTCCTCTTGTCAAGTGCCACCACTAACGACAGTGGCACAAATGCTGTCGTAACGAGCAACCGAAGCAGCAGCGTAAAAATCGAAACCCAAATACGGCTGACTACCGATCGTTTGCTCGTGCGAGCACATGTTCTCTTCAGTTGTCAACACCGTAGCAGTACGTTCGCTTACGGCTTTTCAAGCGTTTCCGAAGTAGACACGTGACTATGGGTCGCTCTCAGTAACTCCAGCAAGCTCTTTGAGGCACTTTTCGGAGGGCTGAAAGCACCATATGCAGGAGTGTGCAAAAGTAACTCAACTCTGGAACACACAAGGGAGCAGTAGCAGTGGCATGGTTGTAGTAAATGAACAAATCCGGCATTTCTTTGTTTCTTTCTTTGCGTTGGCAACTTTGGCAGCTTTAGTTTCACGTTCCGCCCCAAGCCTGCGCCCTTTTCGTTCCGTTCTGCGATGGCGTCACGAAAGCGTAAGGCGTTATTCCTTAAGGGAAAGTTAAACATTCTTGCTGCCGTCGACCGGGAGGGACCCGAAGCGAAAACGGATCGACATCGCCAAAGAGCTCGAGCTGCCTGCCTCGACGGTGAACACGGTCGTGTCCAAAAGACGGGACATTGAATCAAACGCCTTAGTTTTCGGCTCGGCTACCAAGCCAGCCCGTGGAGCGAAGCACGGGGAGCTGGAAGCTGCTTTGCTGAACTGGTTCAAGCAAGCACGAGCTTCTGGACTGAATTTCGACGGCAGCATACTTCGGGAGAAGGCCATGGAGACCGCCGAAATGTTGGACATCGACGATTTCACCGCGTTGAACGGATAAATAAGTCGGTTCTGAACCCATCATATCTTATACCGTCAAGTGAACGGAGAGGCGGCCAGCGTAAATCCGGCTGACAATGAGAACTGCATTGCCTTGCTCCCGGCCATCGTTAACGCCTACCGCCCGTGCGACGTGTTTAACGCGGACAAACTTGGGCTTTTTTCAAGGTTCAGCCAACGAAGTCCTTAAGTTTGAAGGGAGAATCCTGCCACGGCGGCAAAGTGAGCAAAGATAGAATAACTGTGCTGCTCTGCTGCAACAAAGACGGAACGGAGATGATTAAACCATGGATGATCGGCAAACGGAAACAGCCAACATGCCTGAAGAACATCGCCAGACTTCCTTGCGTGTACAAGCACAACACGAAGGCCTGGATGACTTGTAGCTTGTTCGAGGTATTCCTTCGTTATCTCGACCGGCGCCTAGGCTGCAAGGATCGCAAGGGACTGCTGTACCTAGATAACTGCTCGGCGCATCCCAAGGATACGACGTTCCTGCGGAATCTTCGTATCGTCTTCCTGCCGGCAAACACGACGAGCCATCTGCAGCCACTGCATGCGGGTATTATCAAGAATGTCAAGCATCTGCACAGAAACTGCATTGTTCGGCAATTCCTTGCTCGCATGTCCCGAGGAGAAGACCCTGGGAAGCTCACATTGCTCGACGCGATGCAGTACCTAAACACTTCGTGGGAGAGTGTGACGCAAGCCACGGTTAAAAACTGCTTCAAAAAGTGTGGATTTCGACGCTTGCCAGAAGCAGAGGAGTCGGAGCCTAGCACCAGCAGAGCCGCCGAGCCCTACGTGAGCGACAACCCCGACCTGTGCATGAGCGATGAGGACGACATGGACGAAGAGCTCCGGTCCACTGGCACCGACGTCGCGTTCGGCAAATTCGTCGCAATGGATGATGATCTCACAATATGCGACCCACAAAACTGTTGCGGACATCATGGCGGAGCTACGGCAAGGCCGCCGGTACCTACGTTCGCCCAGGCCGTCACTGCATTGGATGTTCTTTGTAGCTTCTTCGACCACAAGAGCAGCTGTGGTGCGGAGAAGAACTTGCAGACGCTGAAGAAGGAGCTTTTCTTCACAAAGGTCAAGGCACTCGCCAGCAGAAGCTGACAGACGCTTTCGGCAGAGTGAAGCGCTGTATTAAACGCTGTTCAATCTCATTCACAACTATTTCTTGTTAATTTTTTTGTTAATTTTTTTCTTTTTTTGTGCTTGAAAATGGCAAGTTTGGACTATACGTTTTTCCAGGTAATAGGTTTTTTTTTTTGCGGTTTCTTCAAAACGCGAGGTTCTACTGTAAATGCGGGAACGACTCGCGCATTTCGATATCGCCCCTGCTGATCGCAGACAAAAATGCGAGAATCCGCTAAAAACTCGCATGTCACCAAATGGATACCACAGGTCACTGACGCAGCAGATTCGCATTTCACAATGTAATATACATGGGGGAATGACTCGCATGTTACGTGAGTTGATATCACGCATGCAGATCGCAGAGAAAAATGCAGGAACTTACTATAAACTCGCTAATAAGACGTACCGGTACCGCAGATTGCGCAGTTGATGCGATTCCCGTCGGACATCACGTGACGTCCGACGGGCATCGGAGGGTGGGCGATGTTTCGGAATTCTTGTTACAGATATTTAGCCAGAAAAACTGGATGGGCGATCTCTTGAGGGAGGGCGTCCTTACGGAATTTTACGGTAGATTGCATTTTTACGAAAGATCGTCCACTCTACATTATTATCCACAATGTTTCTCAGGTATAATTGCAGCGATTGACTGTGCACGTGCTCCGCGGGAAAGTAAAGAGTGCACCTATTACTTAATAAATAGAGTAAACACTGTAAATAGGAGTGTCTAAAATCATGTTCTAAAGCAGTGCCTCTGAGGTGGAGTTCACAGACCATTTGGGGTCCCTGAAGGCCTTCTTGGGGACTCCAAAGCCCCAAAAGTTTCATTGCTCATCAGTCAAGACGAGCAATAAAATTTTTTTATTGATGCTGGCTGTCTCGCAAAGCTAAATAGACCAAACCGTGTGTGCCAAGTGAGTATAGTCGATTGTTATCCGTTTCAGAAATGCAAAGTTAGTTTACATGCATTTAGCTTGCTAGGTTTACCTTTTGCCGTTGTAATCAACAATGACAAAAGGCTAAACACCTGCATTGCTAGACGACAATGGTTTGTCATCTGGCAATGCAGATGACAAAAAAATTACACCATCTTCCCGAGGGGAACCATGGGGTGATGCGGAGCATCGTGCTGGTTCCGAGGAAAGAGTCAGTTGCGTGCTGACGTCGAGAGATGGCGCCACCGACTGCCCTAGTGTTACCCCCTACGCGAGCCTTCGTCGCGGCTCGCGGCAGAGAAACTTGGAACGCTCGCCGTTTATTTTTTTTCACACTTGAAGGAGAGGAGACTAGAGGAGGAGAGTTGCGCGTGCGCGCGCGGTGTGAGTAGAAGCGAACGAACACGCAGTGCACACAGCTGGTAGAGAGAGAGAGCGGAGAGAGTAACGTGCAGCTGTTGGAGAGAGGGAAGGAGAGTTGCGCATGCGTAGTGCGAGTGCGGACTACGACGCCGCGGGACATAGACTCCGAGCAAGAGATGCTCCGCATCTAAAATTAGCTATAATGATGGGTTCTGAAAGGAGCCAGACAACAAAGCAAACACAAACAAAAGACATGAGAAGAGCAGAGCCAAGCCTCCCGGCAAAAAGGAGGGACCCACCGTCTCCCTCTCCCTGTCCATGATGGCTTCGAGCTCCTCGAAGTGGCGCAGTTTGATCTCCAGCTTCTTCATCTGGGTTTCCACAAGCAGAGCCACCAGCGACTTGATCTTGCGTTCTTCCACCGCTGCCAGGTGCTGCAATCATAACAGGTGTGCTTGCTCAGCCAGTGCAAAAAGAGCAATGCTCAACAAGCGCAGCAAGGCAGTCAGTCAACCATCACCATGCCACGGGAATTTCCACTAAATTCAAACTGGCGGGTCCAGTGACCACCTTCCCTAGTTTCACATCAGTTCTTCGTCTCTTCACCAACCTTCCAACAATTTACAGATCACCCAGCCTCCTCCTTTCCACTAACTGCATTTTAGCTTCAGCATTACAAAATATTTTAGTATGCCCTATAATGGAACATCAGACACAAATCTGAGTTCCTTTTGGACACATTTTTACAACAACAAAAAAGTCAAAGTAAAATACTGACAAACAATTGGTGCTGCTGTTATACCTGCAGGTGTGTTAATAACAAGACTACAAATCTGAGTTCGTAAAAAATTTACCACAAACATGACATGGGGATTTGAGGCAACCCTCAGGATGAAATGAAATTTGGCGTGCTCAGCACTGAACCAACAAGGAAATTCTGGAATGTCAGAGTGAAGAACTGAGGAGTAACTTATAGACCCCAGAGACCTTTGATGTTACACCAAAATTACAATTACATCAGAGCTACAATACACCACAATAAACCTTTCTCAGACTGTACGTGAGAACTCTACTTCAAAGCCAACGCAGCCCGTTGGAACTAACCGCTAACAAGCGGGCAGGACTCTCCAGCCGTTATCCGACCAAGTCACTCCAGGACCGCAAAACGGTCTCCCGTTACACACAGCAGTGTGTAACGGGAGAAAAATGAGCAAAATGAAGACCCATCTCTCTCAATAATTAGCCAAAAAAAAACTTTTAATCATGGCACTGATGCATTAAAGTGGTTCAGGAGCCTACAGAGCTTGCAAAACATTAGATCATTTAATATGGTGCTTAAGCTGGCAGGACACTTTATTTAGAGGCAGGCTAGGGAAGCAGGGAAGGTTGGGAATCGGGGGGAACCCCCAGGGGTAGCTCAGGGGTACCCCAAGCTCACAAACTTCTTCGGCCATCCCTGCCCTTGCCCCCGTGTAAAGTGTTCTTCCAATTTAAGCACTATTTTAGAAAACCTGAGCCATCCACTGATGCGTAACAACGTGCAAACTCTTTAGAATCTGCATTATTGTTTACAGGGTCTACGGGCCTTTGCGCCGCTTTATCGCATTAATGCCAAGACCGGGAGGGGTCAAGAGATGGGAAAGCTTGGGAATCCCTGCTCCAGAGGGCGGCAGCTCCCCACCTTGGCCTTGACGGCTGCGGCACCCAGGGCGGCGGCGGCCGCGGTGGACAGCTGCGCGTCCTTCACCAGGCGGTCCCTCTCCGTCTCGGGGGCCCTGGGCTCCTCCGTGTCCATGGCCTCGGGGTCGCCCTCCTTGGGGGCCTCCTCCGGGGCCGCTTTGCCCTTCTCTTCTGCGGCTGCCTCTCCGCCCGAGGCCGCTCCCTCCACGGACGCCGCAGAGTTCTCCCTGCACCCCTGCCAAGGGAAAGGAGGGGCCCTTTTATCAGAAGGCAGACCCCGCTTGAAACGGCTGGCGGAGGCTCCCGAAGAGCTTCTGGGGGAATTAGACAAGTGTGGCGGACAACACGCCCTTTGTGAGGAAGGCAAGTGTCAAATTGGCTGGTCCTGGTCACGTGAGTGGAGGCTTTGCACGCCTTTGGAGCAACCTTAAGGACATAGAGGAGCAGTGGCATCCACTGTATGCCTCGTTGTCTGCACGATTGACGCCTTGAGAGCACGTGCAAAACTAGAAAACAAAAGCAAGTGCCTTATCACGTTAAAATTTATGAAGAGCTGCAAAACTGCACACTGTCCACCAAGATTGCATTCACGTACCGTATATTGCCGCATATAAGTCAGCCTTTTCAGAAATTAGTATCTCAAATTAAAATATATAAAAAAAATACCAAACAAAATTACAAAAAAAGAAAAGTTTACTGGTCAGATTTTTGGGGGGGGGGGGGGGGGATTTAGGCTTATATTTGGAGTCGAACAATAGACGTTTTTCATTTCCTTTCGTTTTCATTCACATGAGGTTATATATCTAGTATGCAGGACAAAAAAATAATAAGACATTTCAGCCTGGAATAATACGAGAAAATATGCAGCAGACGCGCGCTAAGCGAAACTCACATAAACAAAAAACGTCTCTTCAGATGAAACAAATCTAGAAAAATTGATTGGTTTCCTATAAAATGAGTACTAAGTAGTGCTCGACAATTGAAACACCATTTTGCGGGCAACACGGATAAACGAAACCGTAACTGAGCTTCATATTGACTTCGTTATTGTCGTTATCCAGAATCCAATCCAATCCGGTATGCGGTCGCGCCAGTCGCGCCGCAGCACTTATGTTTTGTGGACGCCATTTTGCACGTTGTGTTCATCCGGTGTTGGTCTGTCGCGTTTTACGTGCATGACTCTCTACGGGCGTCTCTCTCTATGTGCGTGCAATATGAAAGGAACCGCTAAAAGCGTCCGGATAATGCGTGTCTTTAAGCAACAAAATTCAAATTCTTGAAGGCGTGAAGCGCGGCCAGGAGTCGAAGACGTCCATCGCGAAAAGGCATGGCATCCCGAAGTGCACTCTTTCGAGGATTTTGAAGGATGGTGACAAGGTTGAGAAGGCATACAACAGCGGCGCTTTCACCCCCGGTAGGAAGAGGATGCGTCTAGCTGACCACGAGGGCCTTGAGAAGGCGCTTTTCCTGTGGTTTTAGCGTGCCCGAAGCTAGAATGTAGATTCCAAAAATGCTATTTTCCGAAAATTGATTTTTTGGTGATTTTTTGGTCTGAAGACCCATGTCCCTTGAAACTGCTGATAAATGAAACAGATTTCACTGTCCCCGTCGAGTTTCATTTCAAGAGAGTGTACTGCAGGTAAAGCAAAATGTGTGACAACCATGTATTTTGTGAACACCCTCCAGCAGCAAGAAGATCAAAACAATGTTTTAACGCATACCAGGAGTGACGACATTCAAGATGGCTGCACCCTTGTGGAAAAGGTGCATACTGAGGCAGTATATGATATGAATGCAATGAAAGATATTTAATAATTTGGTTAATTATATATATTTGCAACTGGGGTAACTTCTCCAATAAATGAGGGTAGCGGCAAACATATCCACACTACAGATGCAGTGAAACATATCTAAGCATTAGGCTGACCAAATTTTGAACCTAGTATCTAACCCAAGAAACAATGAGGGCTCCATAAAATGCACTGCAATTTTAAATCTGGTTACATTTTGAAATTTAGGGATCTTCCTTTCCCTCTGATGGTATAATCGTGAGTTATTTAACATAAAAGTCGAACCATGAGGGTAGCGCACAAGCTACCTATCAGAGACACTTCACTTTGTAACCTTGTGTCTATCAGTGTTGATCAGCACTGATGGATGCAAAGCATCATTAGCGCTGACCATTATGACATTTAGTTGTGACATAAATGCTTATTTCGTCATTTACACAAGTTATCCCTATTTTTTCCTTGCTTTTGAATCAACCGCAGCACAGCTAACCATGTACAACACTTGCCCCAAATCACGTCTTTAACCACAATGATGGTGGCACGAAGGCTATTTCTTTTCCCACAATGACTTCCTTCAAGCTCAGTGCCCTATAAAAACTCCCTCCCCCACTTCAAGCCTCCCCAAAGTATGAGTCGTTGATAAGAAAATCTGGTTTTGTGACTGTAACCGGCAGCTGCATAGTCGTGCGACAGCTCCAGTCACCACAATTGCCTTGCAGCTTGCATACAGCTTATGGTAGACTTGCTGAGATTGTCGGCAATTTGGCGAGTATCTTGGAAACTCGACTCACCTCAGAACTGCTCGGCTTCTCCACCTTGACCTCCGCCGAGAGAGAAGGCTCTGTGCCCTCCTTGCCTTCTTCCGCCTTTTCAGACTCCTCTCCCGTCGTTGCTACTGCTGCTGCCGTCGCTGTCGAGAAAATATCAATGACACAAAATTAGAAAATTCAAATGCTCATACAAAACTAAAAAGCTGCAACAACAACCAAGTGGCGTTGAAATCGGCGGGCCATTTCCCAAGAGCTTTGAGGAAATTCGCAGAACTGCACACTGGCAATATCTTAACAGATGTATAGCACCGCTTTGCCGAAAAACCTCCAGTATCCAACGCACCAAAAAGGGACCTCTAACACTCGACGACCCTAAAAACTCTCCCCCAGTCCTCGACCAAGTTATTTAATGCAAACTACTGGTCCGTCGCTTTAATTGATAGAAATATATTATTTGAGTAGCCACGTCCATAACCAGATACGTACGCTCGGCTTACTGTTAGTGCGACGTGTCTAGCCACATCCTGTCAGGCCGCAAACATACTTTCCTCTCCCTCGTAGCTAGATACATCACCTGCAGTCTATTGCAAGATAAGAAAAGCGGGACAAGCTCCTCCCACAAAGCCGTCCACTCTCTCCACTTTAGCAGAGGGAACGCTGGAGAGGGGGCGAGCGGAGAGGAGGAAACTGCCAATCAGGGCACACAGCAGGCTCTGTGGGAGTGGCCTGTCCTGTTTTTCTTAACCTGCAGCAGACTATAGGAAAGGTGCCATCCCACGCGCGCCTTGTTGCAACGTTGGCCGCACGACCGTCGGGCAGCAGGTGCGGAGAGGCAGAGCACGCACCTCCTTCGGCGGGTTCCTTGTCGGGCTGTGCCGGCAATGCCAGTCATGCCCAGGCCCGCCTTAGGATTCACGTTGCCCTCGGCCGCGGCGGTCTCCACGTTCTTGATGTGGGCGTCCAACAGGGGCCGACGGCACTTCATCCTTGATCTTGGCAAACTCCTCTGCAGCCGAGAAGGCCACAACACGCCGTCAGCAATGCGGGAGGTACCGAAGTGTTGAGTGCCAACTTCAGGCATGCCATGTCACCGCAAGAAATGTCTAGCTGTGCAGAAGTTCCTTCTCATCTCATACTAGGCCCCCAAAAGCACGAATGAATCGCCAAGCGTTATTTTCTTTTCTTTATGTTGCTCATGGAGAATTGTATGAAGAAGTTCCACTGCATATGTAGACGCTACCTCAATAAAACAGCTTTAGTACCAGAAAGCTTGTATTAGGCCAAGGCTACCAAATGTTTCGGTAACCTTGCACATTAAGCAACAGCTGCCAGAAGAAAGCACTACATGAAAAAATAAGTCCTTGCATTGACTAGTTAGAAGACCACAGCCTCCCTTTTTGGGTCATTGGGTCCCCCCTCCTTCCAGAATAGAACAATTTGGTGCATCAAGGGGTCAAGAATAACTGTCAGAGTCTTAACTATTCAGCACCATCCTACCAGATTCCAGAATGAGACAGCAGATAAGCTGTTCCGTCTACACAAGAGTCCACGAACCACAGACTACATAGACTTGCAACATCTCTAGCGGCGGAAAACAAAGGGCGACAGCTTGCCGACAACCACACTCTCAAAAACGATGGCTGCATCAAACAATTGGGTCCATCGATGGGATTCTCTCCCCATTTCGGTTGTCTTCTACTAAATTGACTACATAAACAAAGACAATGTTCGTTCCCAAGAAAAGTCAGCAGAACCCATCCTTTGGGAATGATTATCTACGTTAATGCGAATAGCATCAAACGGTGCGGAGTTATGCGCGTTCGTCAGGTGGCCGGCACACTCTAGATACGCCAGCCCACTCTGAGGCGATTCTAAATTTGTTGACACTTTCACAGCCCTGCGCACGATCTCCGCAGCCCAGCACGTGCGTTTGTGTCACTTAGGAAGGCGAGCAAAGCACGCGCCATACGCACAAACACTCAAAATGGTACCGACCAGACTTTCTGGCGTCTCAGCTAGTCTCAACCAACGGTATTTAAACGGTTGTTTATATCTTTACCATAGACGCGCTTACAGCGCTGTCACAGCAGCTGGTGCGCGCGTGCTCCATGCACGAGGGTCATCCGCTCTCGTGAGGCTGAGCACGGCCGCTACATCACCCTCTCCCGAGCGCGGGAGAGGGTGAGCTAGCGGCCGTGCTCAGCCTCACGAGAGCGGAATGAGCCCTCGTGCATGGAACGCGCGCGCACCGGTAGCTGTGACAGCGCTGTAAAGCGCGTCCTATGGTAAAGATATAAACAACCGTTTAGAGTGCGTTGAATGACTGCCTTCATAGCTCTGTGGTTAGCGCGTCTGCCTGCTGATCAAAGGGTCAACGGTTCGAATCCCAGCCGGCGCCGGTCTTTTTTATTTATTTATCGACCCGCGGCGTAAGAGGTTAGATAGCCAGATAGATAGATAGATAGATACATAGACGAAAAGTGCGTGAAGTATCCAAAGAATGCTATTCGCATTAAAAAGACACAGTACCAGAAACACACGGAATAGTTCTCTAATCCAAGGGCAACAATCATTTTATGGTACCAAGTGGCAACTCCCTGACTAATCTGTCCTGTCTGTTTTCTGCTCTTGCTCTTTCTAAAAAACCCCCAGTCTCAGGGTAAACGACGAAATGGTTGACTTCCACCAGCTAGCCTGTACTATGACTCTTTTTTCGTTAATCTGTCCTCATGCTGCATGAAACGAGGAAAGTAACCTAGTATAATTCTACTCCCCTTCTGACATAACACGCATTAACGTAGAGAGAACCAGCAGGAATGAAGCGGCTGGCACGAGTTTGTCCCACCACGACGCAGCAAAGGCACCCCAAAGAATGCAGGTGGCTGGTCTCACCCATGGCAGCCTTGGCAGCAGACGAAGCCACCTCTGGGGTCCACCCACTGAGGCCAGGAAAGCCACGGTGGACATGATTGGGTTGCCAGCCTTGGAAACGGAATGGGCTGAAACGCCAGGGTCCTGGAAGAGAGTGGTTCACCAATTGTAGCCCACCGACAGCTTCGTGGCCCACACAACAGCACTGCTTAGCTTAATCAGACAACCTGGTCAAAGGTATTGGTTTCTCGTAATAATAAATAGTAGAAGGACCAAATGGTCCACTCAGAGGCACACCAGAGAAAACATGCTGCGGTTCCGGGAGCCTGTGCATCATTCCA
Source organism: Ixodes ricinus (assembly GCA_037355805.1). NCBI lineage: Eukaryota > Metazoa > Arthropoda > Arachnida > Ixodida > Ixodidae > Ixodes > Ixodes ricinus. The sequence goes on along the minus strand of JAZHYW010059939.1, from coordinate 33,547 downwards.
ATAAAAACAAAGACTGCAAAATCAGAGAGACAGGCCAAGGAACCACAAAACAAGGCCGATGGCGGGAGCAATACTTGTTTCTCAATCGTGAGATAACATCATAGTACTGATGTCGTCACAACTGCCTTCCCGACACACGTCCAAGTGCCGAATGCCACTATCAACTGCCAACACTGCTTTTTTTTTTTTTTTTAATGGCGTATGCAAATAACTTTAAAGTTTTAATTGCTACATACTGAGCGGTTGATCTGTGCCATCAGCTCGTGGGCCACCGGCAAGGCCGATATACCGAGCGCGGTGAGTCGCGTGCGTGGGCCAGACAGACACCGGGCAGAAACCAAATTAAAACAGTTTCGGTATCATCTCCAGCCTTTACCTTCAGTATTTACCACTACTCAAATTTGATGCAAAAATCACTTCGATACATGAGCATCCACATCGCAAGAAAATTTCCCAAGTAATAAAGCGGCATGCATGCATTACCCACGTAAGACCATCAATTCTTCAGCCAGAGAAAACTAGTCAAGGAGGAAGGAGAATCGAGGCTCACTAACTATTTTCTCGGGCACCAGCGTAAGCATGGATATCCATTCAAAGGTAAACAAGATGTGAGGGTTACCTTCTGAACTTCATTTACAGCAACTCAGCAAGGAGTGAATGCTACGTCTCTCTCGAGCCAGTCTGAGCCATGGACAAAAGCACATGACAGCCCCTTACCAAAAATACAGGGGCGAGAGCGTAACCCCAGCAGTTAAAGAAAAGTGGATGGAGGAACTCCTCTTTAACCCAAACCCTCTTTTCTGTGTCTCACTAGAAGATAAGTCTGTCACTCAAAATTCATACAAAGCGGCCTTCTCTCTCACATGCCGTGCGTCATTGACAGCACTGCCCAAACTAGCAAGACAGAGTATAGTCTTGTCTCCCTCCCAACACGCCCAATGACTCGAACGGGCAGTAGCATTCACTCTTTGCCGAGTTACGGCGAAACTGAAGTGTAGCACCGGTCGCTCGAAGTCCGGCAAAGGTCGTCCAAGCGCAAGCTGCGGAAGTATGCTCACCCAGGGCTCCACCCCCGGCGGCCGGGTCATCCAGGTAGGGGTCCTCGATGGGGAGGCGCAAAAAGTGCAGGATGCACTCGTCCTGAGTGCGGCTTCCCACGTGCTCGCACACCTTGTTCCAGTCGTCCTTGTACATCTCCAGGGCCTCGAGAAGCAGCAGCGTCTCCTGCGTCCGTCCCACTCCCGGGACACCGTGGCCGCCGCCCGGTGCTTCAGGTAGGCGTTCTTCTTGGCGTACTGGTCCATCTTCAGGCCCAGCATGTCCCCGATGGCCGGCTTGGCCGCCCCGCCTCCTCCGGCTTTCCGGTCCGTCCCCACCTCCTTGGCCTTATCCAGGTTCAGCATCTGCTGCGCTGCTGAAAGGCTGCACGTGCGCGCCGGCATTGGGGTGTGAGCGACCCCCCTTCCGTTCCAACTCCGCTCCAGGAAATTGGATATTCAAGTAATTCCGTTCCTTTTAAACGCCTAGGAGTGGAAACACTGCGCCCATTCACATTCCTGGAACGACTACACCGTTCCGTTCCATTCTTCGAATTCCCAACCGTGAGAAATGGCGCTTGACGGCTGCAATAACTTGCTGGAAAATAACGTCGGCATAAAGCTGAAGTTATCAACAGCGTAGACCAGGGGTTCTCAAACGTTTTGGTCTCGCGGAACCACAGAAAGCCTCAAGAACTGCCGCAGATCCCCCCCCCCCCCTCTCTCCATATTTAGTCGACCGAGAAGCAACAGATGCGCAATTGTAAGCAATTTTGCTTGTGTTGCTTCTCATATATCCCCACCATATCAATCGCAATGTCAGTACAAAGTGAGATGAAGGCGCTTAGCATGGTCCTGCCAAGCAGCCCGCGGCGGGGGGGTTGCAATTTGGTGTTAGCGGAACCCCTGTGTTCCCCGAAACCCAGTTTGAGAACCCCTGGTGTACACAACAACAAAAATATGCAAAACAAGTCCTGAAGGCGTCAATTCTACTAAGTCGAGCAGTGGTTGCACATAGCGCTGGTGGCTACCGGCATGGTGGCACTGCAGAGATTGATTGTACGATTAAGCATAAGAGTCTTGTGACAGACGGCAAAACTCCATACCACAAGGACCGTATATATCCTCCACTTCTAGGAAATACATGATAAGTGAGGAGTCAAGCATCAAAGAAATGCGGGCGTGTGTCGCATTGTCCCTGTCTGGAGGCTTACGACGGGTGCTGTGATCGCACATGGTCACAACAGCCAGGTTGTCGCGTCCTCGCCACGCCAGGAACAAAACCTTGTCCGCCTACAACTCTACAGTTTTGGTTGCTTCACTGGGGGTGCCACTTTCATCCTCAAAGGAACATGAGCTGATCAGATAACCGAGCCATCAGCTAATTAAAATGGGCAATGATGCTGTTTCAAAATACCCTTTGATCATATCAACAAAGCTCACATTAAAACAAAACAATTTCCAAAAATGCAAAAAAAAAAAATGTATTTGGAAATACAAAGTAAAGGGGTCAAGGTGGATGTGCTACGGAAGAAGACTCTACATGACAAAACTGGTAGTGGCCCATTTGTAAAAAAAACAATGACTTCAGCAGATAGCAATTCTATAAATGCATATGAAACTCAAAGGAAAGTGGCAAAGCCAAAGATGTAGCAACAAGCCCTAAAAAAAAAAAAGACAAGACATGGCTTTTGAGGTACCAACCTCCAATAATAGGCATATTTTGACTGCAAAATTCCCCACTTCGCAAAGCAGCCCATTTCCAAAGAAAAAACCTCAACAGCCACATTATACCTCGAATGAAGAAATGGGCCAAGCATGATGCACAGGGTTGCACACAGTGCCAACTCACCTGCTGAGTCCTGGGAGGGTTGAGGGGCTGCAGCCCAGAGGGGGTGTCAGCCAGCACGTGGAAGTGGGAGGTGGAGGGGGCCCACAGGGTCGGTCGGCTGTCCGCGTCCACCTGGTAGTTCACCAGCCCCCACTGCTCCAGGAACGCATGTACCCTGCACAGGATCCACCACACCACCGCCCTCCTCAGGACAGCCCAGACGTCGGAAACGGGCAACACGACCATAAAGCCCGGGATTTCCTGGTTCCAGTACGACCTCAGTATTGCGTGCATGCTTCCACCATACTTTAATGCTGGTTCCAGAATTCATAAGACGGACATTTCCCAACCGAATTTGACAATGATGTTGAGCTGAGGGCGTTTGACGACGAAAACATTAGATGTTTGCTACGAAATTCGTTTTACCTTTCTATGTTATTTTTGATTGTCACAGAATTCAACTATTTTTCTTTTTTTTTTTTTTTTTTTGAGTTTGCGTGAGGGGAGCGCGCTTGATTGTCGGTCGCCCCGCTTGCCTCGCGGGTTGAGCGGGAGAGCTGGGACCATCGGCTGTGCGCTGCCTCGCGGCCCTCGCTAATTGGAAACCGAGGGAGAGGTCCCCCTCGGGGAGGGTGCGGCGGAATGGCTCTGTCCCCAACTTGGGCGTGTTTCTTCCTTTTTTTTGTTGTTGTTGTTCTGAGCCATGACAAGAAAAGAACATGTTCCCGGAAAGTGAGGGACCTCGGCTTGGCTTCGAGGCCGAGTCAGAGCTCGGTGTATGCGGAGACTGGACCGGTGGGTGGACTGCGGCTGCGGTGCCAGTTGGTGCGGCAGGAAGCGGAACGCGCGGGAAGAGCTCGGCGCGGCTCTGCAGGCCCCCAGTGTGTGTGCTCGTGGATGAGTGCGGTGCCGAGGGGCACGCGCGGAGCATCCAACACGCACAGACTTCCCCTTGCTTCGACTCAGCGGCCGCAACAGGCCTGCGTCACCCACACCACTCCGGGACCCAGGTTCGCATCACTCACCCTCTTAGAATTGTATAACCTTTAGACCTCATTATTGTGTTATACCTTTTTTTCTCTTGTTCTTCTTTAGTGTCCAGTGTGGACAACGCCTGTAAACCGTTGCCTGCCGGTTATTCTTTTTTTTTTTTTTTTGAGTAGCGCCTTGCTTGGCGCTAAGGCGAGCAGTGATTTTTTTTTCCTTGAATTTCCTTGTGCATAAAAGCGCCACGCGCGAGATTGGCAGGAGTTGGCTTGTGTTTGTCATTTTTGTTTGCGTTTGGTGCATGCGTTGAGTCTTGAACATGTCCATGTAAAACGCTTGTTATTCAAACGCAACGTCTCCGTCTCGTTCCTCGCCCCTCACAGTGAGTCCGTCCACCAGGGCGTGGACCTATCGTCCAGTCAGACGGTCCTATCCAAATTATAAATTTTGTTTGCATGGGATATCTAATTTTACCGAACCTGTGACATTGATGATTCTAAGACACTATGGCAAAAAGGTGCCTCATTACAACACTGCCCCCTGAGCTTGAGTACGCTCACCACCATAATGGCACACACGTCGCCAGCCAAATTCCTCCGGCAGCAGTCACAGTGAGGTACTCGGTGGGGTTCAACCGGTATGTGTCGATCATGAAATTAGCAGTACGCAATGTACCTGAAATGGAGAACTACATTCTCAGACCAGGAAGAGAATGCAAAAACCACTACCAGTTGACTAAAAGCCATCAAATGCCATCAAAGCCATCGTAGCACAAATCACCACGAGATATAGACCGAGACAACACGCAAAAAGTAGGTGAGACAAGAGCTTACACTTCTGGTGTCTTTGACTTGTTCTTGGCATTGAAGAACTCTGGCAAGGCCGTCTGCTCGATTGGCATGAATGCTGCGCAGAAAAATGGAAGGAACGAATCAGCAAACGCTTCAGTGCAGTGCCCTGCCTCATCTCGGTCGAAGCCTGCGAACCAGCTAGGCAATGGAAGAGCGGCGCCAGTAGTCTCACCTGTTATAGTCGAACCATGCAGCATAGCTGGGGATGATGATGTGGTTTGCCTGTTCCGTCACATTGTCATCATGCGCGTCTGCCTTCTCGCTCTTTCCAGCTCCCGTTGGGGCTGCCCGGCCTCGATCCCTTGTCTCTGTCACCCTTCAGAGGAAGGAAACAACAAGCATCAGTTCAATTCTACGTGCAATCCTCTCTCCCAGTTTTGCCGGCTCGGGTAATGCAAAATGTTTTTGAGCCTAAAATTTATAGCAGAAAAATGCTCAATTAGCTTGGCTGGTAGTTAAAACATTGCCATCAAGCTGACCAATGCTAAGCTATCTTTTGGCCTGGGTTAGACCTTCATTATTCAGCCTATGCACTGGTCTACTTTGTGGCCCTGCAATATTTTCGTTGCTTAGTAATATGGCATAGCACACTCATTGCAGCTTCAGAAGTGGAAAAACAGTCCCTCACTTTTTCGTCCAGGTCTGCTCCATCCAGGTCCATTAGGGTGCCTCCCTTGACAGGCTGCAGTTCGCTGTCTTTGCTGCTTCGCTGGTTCGGGTCTGCCACAGAAAGCACACGAGCAAGTTGAGGCAGTGAGGGCAACGTCAGTCCAGTCAATCAAGGTTCAAAGCATTTCTCCATACAAGCTTGTGAAAGGTAAAGAAACTAATCCTGTTATAATCATCCCATCATTTTGTCTAGAGTCCTACTAGTCACAGCATCCAAAGCTTTTCTGCATGTTTACTGCTCTTAAAATATGTAGTGCTTGCCAAGAGGGTAGACAAGGTTACCATTGAAACCAAGAGGGTTGCTCAAATAGTTATTCCCTACATTTTTTTTTCTCGTCATATGTTAAAGATAATAATGTAAGACTTTACAGATTGCAAACTTTAGGTTCTCTGCATACAGGTGTGCAATTTCAATAACATATGACTTTACAGATTGCAACCCTTCGGCTTTCCTGCATACAGGTGTGTAATTTCAAGGTCATGGCTTAAAGGGTGCTGCTGTAGTACAGTCTAAGCTCATTATAGCTAGACCTGGTTACAACAGATATTTGGATATAACATACCGATTTGTGAGGTCCGGTTGGTTTTCCTCTATGCACCATTGACTCAACCTCACAGCTGCATACAACATACCTCCTCTTAGAACAGACCGAAATCTTTAGAAAATCAAGGTCTGTTATAACGAAGCTTAGACTGTAATTCATGAAAATGGCATCTGCGCCTGACACGCATCTCAAACAACAAGTTGTAAATTAATTTTAGTGGCGGAAGAAAGAAGCCAGAGGAACATTCACAACTGCTCGTGTGCTGTATATGGCAGTTCTGCAATTGAGAGAAGCATTTTCGGACGCTGGGTTTAAGAAATCAAGGCGTCTGGAAGCGGAGAAATGGATCTGCTTGATCAACCGAGGTCAGGGCATCCTGTTTCTGCAAATCGCAATACTGCTTCAATTTCAAAATAATCAAAGTTTCTAAATCTAGGGATGCTTAGCTGCAAAGACTCCATAGTCAAAAGTCGAGTGGACAGCCCCCAAAATGCACTGAATTTCTCCGCTCTGATGGGAATAAACATATGTGACGGGACCGGCGTTTACGTTCAAAGAATGGAGACTACTCTTTGACCAAGCACAATGTGTGCACGCTTTGTCACACCGTACTGCCCAGATTCGCGCCACACAAGCACACATTCCACGATACTAGCGGTTCTAACTGGCAGCGTTTAATTGTAAGAAAAAAGAAAGGGCATTAGTGTGTTCAGTGCAGCTGCACCATGTTCTGTACACCAAGCATTAAGAAAGTCATACAAATGTCGATCTTACTTCTTATTAATGAAACTCAAAATGCAGGACTGAAGACTGCCCCACTGTAGTGAAGAGGATGAGCTATCGAAGGACAGTGTAAACCTCTCATCTGTTTTCTGGTTGTCGCAGCGTTTCGCAACAACCCGGGGAAATGGCGCTACCAAAGGAGCTGCACTCACTGCTCTTGGGAATTGAGACTTCCTGTACACTGGGCTCGGGAGAGGGCTCTTCCATGTCCTTGGTCAAGTCGTCTGATTCGTCGTCACGGAAAGATCGTTTCTTGCCCATGGCTGGGCTGCGCCCTCCCCTGTGCATCGAAAAAGCAGACACATAACCCTCACTTGTCACTATAGTTTGCATCACCTTATGAAGCAGCACAGAGGACATTATTAAAACCTATCCTGCGCCACACAAGTGTCACGTGACCTTCGGGAGAGGCACATAGTCCCGCAAGGTGTTCACAACACTTTGTAGCATCCGCTGCAGTCCATTGCAGGGTGAAACAGAGTATAGGCGTTTGTGTGGTACTCTGGAGGGCTCATGTATTAAGCCCAGGAGTGGCTTGCAGAGGTGCATGCATGATCGGCTCAGAAAGCTTCCTAATGCATGGAACTAGAAGCTCACACTTCCGGTTTATTCAGGGCGTTATACCACATCCACAACGTCCCGTACCTTACGAGAAATTGCCAGCATGGGGACTGGCCAAGCACAGAGTGTGCGAACGACAATGAAAATGGGATTTCTTCAACAACCACAGACACGGGGGAAGAGAAAAAGCAGTGTGAAAGGTACGGCTTACCACTTCAATAAAATGAGGAAGCACAACAAAGTTATTAAAAGAAATCATGAGCCATTCCACTCAGTGAAGGTGGATGACCAGTGAGCTTGTTTAGCGCACAAGACAGACCCGCCCCGAGGAGCTGGAGGAAAAGTAGACACGCGCAACCGCCACCAGACGGAAAGTAGACACACGCTACGGGGCTGCCACCCCGAAAGACTGGAAGGAAAGGAAACTAGGCGTGCAAACGCTTGGAACGACGACAAGAGAGGGCAATGCGAGCGTAGACATGGCCGACGTGGGTCGCACAGCGGTAAATCTTTTAGAAACCTTTATTATCTACCTTAGAGTCTACTGATCTTGAAAATAGTGCCTCTTGATAATTAATCTACTGAATAGACTTATTTCTAAATTACCCAAGCATCAAGGAGAATGCAGGACATGGTGTTCCACGTGCTGCACTTACCGGCATCTGCAGCAGTAACTGTTCTACAGCAAAAGCCTAAAACAAATAGCATTTTGCATGCACGTTCGTCAACGCTTTATATTGGTTACCGTATTTACTAGCATACTGAACAGTACCCCCACAACGGGCATCAATATTTTGACTTTTTTTCTTTTTCTCTCCCCTTTAAATTTTCAAGTCGTAAAAAGTGCATAATGAATGCACTTTTAATTTTCACTTCGCGAGTCTTGAAGCCATTTTAATGCGAATAGCATTCTTTGGATACTTCACGCACTTTTCGTCTATCTATGTATTTATCTGGCTATCTAACCTCTTACGCCGCGGGTCGATAAATAAATAAAAAGACCGGCGCCGGCTGGGATTCGAACCGTTGACCCTTTGATCAGCAGGCAGACGCGCTAACCACAGAGCTATGAAGGCAGTCATTCAACGCACTCTAAACGGTTGTTTATATCTTTACCATAGGACGCGCTTTACAGCGCTGTCACAGCTACCGGTGCGCGCGCGTTCCATGCACGAGGGCTTCATTCCGCTCTCGCTGGAGGCTGAGCACTGGCCGCTGAGCTCACCCTCTCCCGTCGCTCGGGAGAGGGTGATGTAGCGGACCGTGTGCGTATGGCGCATGCTTTGCTCGCCTTCCTAAGTGACACAAACGCACGTGCTGGGCTGCGGAGATCGTGCGCAGGGCTGTGAAAGTGTCAACAAATTTAGAATCGCCTCAGAGTGGGCTGGCGTATCTAGAGTGTGCCGGCCACCTGACGAGACGCGCATAACTCCGCACCGTTTGATGCTATTCGCATTAACGTAGATAATCATTCCCAAAGGATGGGTTCTGCTGATTTTTCTTTTGTCACCAAGCGGCCAGGCCAAGTCAAGCCACTCTCGTAGTAACTGCAATTGCGTGATTGCGGAGGGGATCAACCGTGAAACCGAGCGGCGCGCATGCCCTAGCGAAGCTGGGATCGAGGAATTGCCCAACCCCGGACGTGCTTTGTCCATCGGACGCATTGATGTAAACAAACACGCCGTCGTCTGTGATTCGCTCAGACAGATATCGTAAAACTGGTTAGGCCTAAGAACGGTCGGAGTTGCTCTCCGTGCTCAGTGAACTTCGTAGGGCGCTTTTTCTTCGGCAAAGGAACGCCAAAAGCGTCCTATACTCCGTTTCATACATAGCGTGCAACGCTGGGAAAGGAACTGAAGTAGTGCGCTTGAAAAACACAAAAAAGTGTGTTACTCCGCGCGTTTCATGGACGAGTGGTACAAGGCGCTGCTCTGGCGATACCGACGTATCGGTGGCAGTAATTCAAATCCATTTATCGCGCAAAGTGTTTTTTTTTTTTTTAGACATTCTTGTGCAAGGTCATTGCAGAAGTGCATATTTCAATTCCTCTTTTCTGGTTGCTTTTTATTTATAAGGAGATAGACTAGGAGCTAGTGTTCCGCTTGAGCCCCGCGCCAGCCTCGTCAAAACGGAAGAACGGTCGGAGATCCAGGCGTCTCTGCTTAAAGCCGTTTATTTACATGGTAGCGTGAAAATCAGAGAGTACCTTGAGAGTGCAGTCCTTTATATGACGAATACAGGGATTAGGGGACCGCACTGCCACTGGTCAGACGGCTCGGCATTCCCTCGCGTAATGTGACTTCATAGAGATTCCTTCAGAGTCGGAATACTGGCGCCGGTGTATGGAAGTCATCCAGACGGCAGTATCTCGCTGCTCTGGTGCCGGCACCCCCATGAACCGAGAGTGATTCGCAATAGACGCGGACACAACACATGACACTCAAGGTCAGGATCGAGTGTTGTTCCCACTGAAAAAAATCAGCAAGAGCCCATCCTTTGGGAATGATTATACGAGTATCTCGGATAGCATCAAACGGTGCGGAGTTATGCGCGTTCGTCAGGTGGCCGATCTACCTCTAGATACGCCAGCCCGCACGTCGGTGCGGAGATTCTAAATTTGTTGACACTTTCACAGCCCTGCGCAGTCTCCATGGCCCAGCACGTGCGTTGTCGTCACTTAGGAAGGCGGCGATAGCCACGCGCCACTCCAGCACAAACACGTCGACACTTCTCTGTACCGACCAGACTTGCCTGGCGATCTCCTGCCTAGTCGCAACGCAGCGTGTGCTCCCCTAGCGCGCGAGTAGCAATACGCCATAACGCGACAGGACGCGCCGGGACAGTGCTGTCACAGCTACCGACTGCGCGCGCGTTCCATGCCACGAGCCTCATTCCGCTCTCGATGAGGCTGCAGAGCGACGGCCGCTGTCACCCTCTCCGGCGCAGAGGGTGAGTCTAGCGGCCGTGCTCAGCAGACGAACGGCCGCTACGTGCACCCTCGGCAGCAGCCTGATGAGGGGTGAGCTATGGGACAGCGCCGTGCTTGGCGGTCCTCGCGAGCGGAAATTATTCTGTATGAACGCAATAACAGACTGAAGGATGCTGTTGTAAAGGCCCGCCGTAAAGATCATAGACAACCGTTGATGTTGAGCGACGTCTGCCTGCGTGAGTCGTATAGCGCGTACTACATCAGCGGTCGATAACCGGGCCGCCGCCGTGTCTTTTCCTATTTATTTATCGACCCGCGGCAGTAAGAGGTCAGATAGCCGAATAGACAGCAGCAGACGAAAAGTGCGCAGAAGGAGCGCAAAGAATGCCATTCGCATTAAAAGCAGGCCTCGAAATGCAGCCATGGGCACGTAGTGTCGCCCACTAGTCGACCAAGGTTAAGGTGCCTCAGCAGACAGAGCCGACCAATGTTACAGTCCCACAGGCAGAAGAAACCAGACGCGTCGGAACGCAGCCACGGGCATCGTCCGCCTAGCCGACCAAGGTTAAGGTCCCGCAAGCAGACGGAGCCATAGACACGATCCATCAACGGCACGGTTCCTTCTTGAGGATTGTTCCACTTTGAAGCCATAAGGCCGATTTCAACACCAGACATAACAGAAGGCAGTTCACAACACGGTCCGCATGCTCGAAACTTTCACGCTGCGAGGTCTTCGCTTCGGGACGCCACCTTGCCAGATGGACACCGCGCGCCTTGTACGCTTCGCGACAGTACAGGCGCACACTCCGGTGTCGCTACTGACCATCTTCAGGGCTTCACGGACCGATTTCTCCGGAAAACGCGTTCTTGAACTCGCGTGACACGTTGGCGATCACCTGCTTGCACTCTTTCGAGATCTTCGCACAACGACTCTTCTGAAAATATCCGGGTAGGAGAGGTACTTGAGCTTGCTGCGTAAGACGCCATCTTCTCAAAACTGGCGGGGCAGGGCAGCCACACAACCCGAGAACCCGAAGCGGCTACCGCAGGGACGAAAACGGAAAACAATTTAAACAGGGTTCGTACAGGATTCAAAAGGAAGTTATTCAAGGATAATCAAGGAATTTCAAGGCCTTGTGGGAGTATTTTCAAAGACCTAACAGTGGGATGTGACGACCTTCAGAGTCCACAAAACTTCGGCGTTTGTCACCAACACGTGCGTCTTGCAAGCAGAGTTTAGGTTTGGCAACTGCGGTGGAGGCCGGACAGTGGTCTGTTCACTCGTGCTCAGAGCCTGCTAATTTTGCACTGAGCTCTTGCTGTGATCTTCACAGGGGTGGAACTCATGAAATGTACTTGGGAGCAGTCACGGGAGCAGCTGAAACAGCTGTTTTGGAGCAGGTTGGGAGCAGCTAAAACTACATTCTGGAGCAGGCTAGGAGCAGCTCAGATCAGCTTTCATTGCACTTCAGCTTGTGTCTTAGACAAGCACGAGAGCAATTTCAATTGTGCTTAGTAGCACAGATGAACATGAGTGGTTAGGGACCTAGGTAGATGGGATAACAGTGTAACAGATGCGAAAACTTGAAACTTTGTGAGCCCTAATGAGAACCAAAAAGTAAGAACCATATGTTTCTGAAAATAGTGTCCTTGATAATTTCTGAGTGGCTTTCAGCTGCTCAAAATGCAAACCCTCACTGCTTATTGCACAACCCACACATGCTTGACATAGTAATTGTATGTGCGCACCACGTGACGTGCGTAAGCAACCGACGTGCAGTTGCGCGGAGGAACAGGGTAACAAATTTCGAGTTTATCCTGTTGTGCACCTCAATATCGAAGCAGCAGGCTACGATTAACGGAGTTATCGTATTTGAAGGGATAAGCAGGAGCAAGGTTAAAGTATGCCGAACTGATCTACCGCTCGCGTGAGAGCCGCTGGCCAGCAAGGTTTCGGATCGGACCGCGTTTCAGTTCTATCAAATCACGATTTATCTTGCGGGAATGCGGTTCCAACTTCTAACGATGAGGTACAAAAAGGAATCTTTTCTTCATTTGTTTTTTACTGGCTGGTGTTCGGATCCCGGGCCGCAGAGCCTCAGGCAATCTGACGCTTAACGACTCGACTTCACCTCGGCTGACTTGCTTAACTGCTTATGGTTGAAGAATAACAATCCAGTCGCAGGTGGTGTAGCGCTTGGAATCCGAACCCTCAGTTTTTTCGCGCGCTTCCGACTCGGGATATACAGGGAGAATAAACAGAACAAAAGATTGCAATGTCGACCCAGCTAAACACGCTCATTGTTGCCAATTTAGTCGATAAAAACCAAAACCAAGACAAAATACAAACTTTTTTTTTTGGCGCACGTTTTGCAATTTGGTGCATAATGGCGCGAAGTATTGTCTGTGGCGCAGTTTCCCCAAGATGGCGCAGGATGGCGCAGACAAATGCGTCTGGCGCAAAATGGCGCAAATGGCGCAGCTGTTCCACCCGTGTCTTCATGATGCCGGCATGTTTTGCACTCTTCATATGACTCTTCAACGCCAACTCGCCCATGGCGGCGACATCGAAAATTTTTTCGCACAGCTTGCATCTTGCACAATGCTGATTTATCGTATCTGGCGCCACCCCGTCCTTACTTTCATCACTGCAGAGCCACGCACCTTGAAACCTGCTTTTGCCGGGCATTTTCCTACGACCAAGTACAAGACACCAAACTAAGGGCGGAACCAGTGCGCAAAGCATTCCCGGATCAGTTTGGACTCTGATTTGTATCTGCTCCAATGGGGCCAACCATCCAATGAACATCGGCTAAATCAAAATAAATTGAAATAACCTAGACCGAAGCGGAAAAAAATATTGATAACCATAACAGAAATGTACAATATGTATCCGCATTTGCTATCTTAAATACCCATTCACGGATTTTAAAGGTTTAGCCAAGAAATCTAGGGCTTACAAGGGCCCTGCAAGCCAAATTTTCAAATTCAAGGGTTTTCAAGGTCTAGCAAAAATACAGGGTTTTCAAGGGCCTTGAAAACCCAGTTTCTATATTCAAGGGTTTTCAAGGACCTGTGCGCACCCTGTTAAAGTAGTCTACATTATCTTTTCCCTTTTATTGAAAAAAAATCTGTGTTCCGTCGAAATATTAACGCCACTTTTAGTTACTAGCTTCAAAAATGCACATTTTTTTACTTTTTTTTTTTTTTTTGCAAGGGCAGCATTAGTTTATGGGGCGTAATGTAGGCACGGTTGGCAGTGCAAACCGGTGCACTAGCTCCGACTGCATTGCACGCTATGTATGAAACAGAATTATTCGACCGCCTATAAACCCAAGTACCCGACCTTAAAGGGACAATGAAGGCGATTTAATTTAATTTGTTTAAATTGTGTTTTTAGGCTTCTTGGGAACCTGGCATACTGCCTAAATTTTTATAGACATTTGTGACGCATATTTCTATATCTACGAAAGAACTGAAGAAACCGAAACTCAACTACCTGCGTTTCTCGTTTTTGGGCCTCCGAACGGAGGTGACGTACGGAGTGACGTCACATGTGAATTGTCGGTACCGGTAGCATTTTAGCGCGTCGAGACTCTGGTTACCGCGGTGGGTTATAACGTGCGCGGTGGCGCGGTCGCTTCGCCGAATTTGTCAACATGGACGGCAATGCCGCTCTCGCAGCGAGTCTCGAAGCTTCCGTTCCGGTAACCGAACACCAACGGAACGGGAGTACGTGCGTGGCGGCCTCTGCTATCACCCGACGGAGACCGCATGGCCGCACACGGCGGCCTGCATGCCGGCGACGGACGCCGGGAGATTCCGAGGGGAGAGCGGCAGCGATCTGGCCGCTCTGGCCGTCGCAGGCGGCGCCGTCAGCGCACAATCGCTGACGCTGACGTCGCAAGAACGGCGCGCAGCCAGTCCGCTTGGCGGGGCTAAGGCGCGCGACGTCCTGACAAACGCGCAGCGACGCGCCGCTTGTGACGTCGGCGCGTCTTGGCCCCGCATCGGTCACGTCGAAGCTCCGCTTCTCCTGGCTTCTCCCGCAACTCTCGGGCGTCGCGCCAGTCGATCCCGGTGTAATTATTGCCAGCGACTGTTTTATTGATTTGCGCGGCACACAGGCGCCGGTTTCGGCTGAAATTTGGGCAACGTGGCCTGAGACGTGCCTGGAACCCAGTTCAATCGCCAAAAAGATGTCCTAAATTGCCTTCATTGTCCCTTTAAGTGCACAGTGACAACAAGCGACGAGTCATCCACCCCTTCCCTTTGTCCTTATCTCTCTCTCTCTCTCTTTCTTTCTTATCTCTTAATCTGTCCCTCCTCTAACCCATTCCCCAACCCTGAACTGACTGCCTCATTTCTAGGAGTGGCCAACCGTTCAGGTTTTCCTCTTTAATAAAACGCTTACTACTAATACTAGTATAAAAAAAGGTTTACAATTTATAGAGCATAATTACTGTGCATGCCCACGACCAGCCATGGGTGCACCTCTGTCAGTGGAGACGTGCCACAGTAGCCTGCCATGTCATATTGGCACCTGAAATGACATTCGTGCAAAGTGTGCAAATGCAAAAATTTTACCCCACGTAATGAACCCCCAAATATGTGCTAATTTTTCAGGGGAAAAAAGTGTGTTCGTTTTAAGTAGTAAATACGGTATTTACTTTGAATCTTTTATACGGGGAAAGGCATGCACGTGCGGCGCCGGCATCTGCAGCAGTAACTGTTCTAAAGCAAAAGCCTAAAACAAATGGCGTATTGCACGTGCATTCGTCAACGCTTTATTTTGGTTATTTACTTTGAATCTTTTATACGGGGAAGGCGTGCGCGTGCGGCGGTGCGAGCATAAAGTTTTAGTCACTGCACACGAAAAATCCACGGAACCCTAGCCATTAACAGCTTCGCTGTAAAAAATTAAGGCTGTTTTCACCGTCATCCACCAGTTCCAGCAAGAATTATCCGATTTCTGATTGTCTTGATGCAGATTGCAGAACCTAATCGGTGAGTCACTCTCAGGTCAGAGTAGACTGCACCCTCTTCGTCATTATGTATCAACATACAATACATCAGAGAGGTGGCTAAACAAAAAAAGACAAAAAAGCAATGTGGAACTGACATCACGTGAGACGTTAACGTTGTGTGGAGTGGTAGGCAGTGACGGATTTAGAGGGAGGTCAGCATGTCCTGAACCCCCCCTTCCACTTGTACAAATTTACGACAGGAAGGGGGTGAGGAGGGGAGCCTGTTTTCTCAAACGTCTGATACGCTGATCCCGCCCCCCCACCCCTCTGGAAACACCTGCTTTCGCCCCTGGTATAAGTATAACTGCACCAAAGTTAACAACATTAAAACGAACTGCACACACAAAACTTTTGTCAGGGATGACCAAACCAAGTAGGAGTCATCCAGTAGGTCCCATGGTCTTTTCGTGCTGAATGCTGTGTGTGTCAGACCAGCCTCGCAACAAGCTTCTTGGTTAGTGTGCATGAGCACAAGACCAGAGTCCAAGAGAGAAGGGGCAGAAAAAAACTCACCCCTTGCGCTTCCGCTTGTCCAAAGGGGAGACGGAGACCTCTTGCGTTTCTTGATGCCTTTCCTGTCGCGCCGCTCGCCTTCACCAGAGAGCAGCTGTGGGCGGGAGGGAGACCAGTCAGGACCCAACAACTAGAGCATAACTGGAATGCAATGATGGCTCGGCAATGCCCCGAAAATCAACAAGAAGCAGTGGCATGTTCCCTATTCTCTTTACAAGCGTCTCATTTTTGCTTCTTATGGACTGTGTTAGATGACCCAAAACAGCAGCCATGCGGCCATATTTTGTAAGTTTGTGATCAGTTCTCAAAATATTTTTATAGCTGTCGGCACTTCTCCATGAATGACGTCAAAGTATTTTTGGGAGCTGATGTTTATATGGCACAAGGTTAATTAATCTTTTTCTTTAATTTTTCGAGTATAGTTTTCCTCACTGCACAAAGGAAATGTGGTCAGTGCAGTGCAACACTTAAAGTTAACCTTTTTAACGAGTATAGCGCCGACAAGGACTTTGCACCTACAGCAGTGCAAAGGCCATAGAGCTGATTCCCAAACAAGATAAATAAAATGCATACAATGGAAAGGTAATTCAGACGAAGAGTTGCAATCACTATATAACCCTTAATCTTATTAAAGTAAACCAATAGAAATCCAATTTCTTTCAGAGAATAAAAGACTCACTCTAAAGGGTGTAACCAAATGGTAAAGCACTACCAACAAACACTCACCTCATCCAAAGTGTACTTTCCCCTGGGAGACCTCCTTCGGCCCTAAAATGTGTGTCAAACAGAACCGTAAGTAAGGAACAGTGAAGCGGTAAAGCACAAGCACGGTCGACAGAAAGGCAGCTTACCATGGCATCTGTTTCGACCTCATAGTCCTCCTCATTCATCCATTCGTTGTACTCTATCTAGGTCAATGAGCCACTTTGCATTAACCTGAAAGTTGTATTGGGCAAAGGACATCCACAGTGAGTAACACTTGCAACAAACTCAACTGGTACACAGAACTACTAGTATATTCATTTCAATATCAAACAAACATAACAATACTTTTTAAAGGTGCCCATTTACCTGACTACCTGACTATACTCCATGTCACTAGTTGTGTGCAGTGCAGGCGAAGGCAACGCCAGGCGAAGAAAGCATGAGCACTAGGGGGGCGGGACAGGAAAGGAGGGCAATGGAGGGCAAGGGAGAAAGAGAGAGCACTAGTAATGCTAGAGACAGGAGACGACGTTTCTCTTCCTTCCTCAGCCTTCCTAGTGCTTGCCCATTTTCCCCCCACCTGGCGTTGCCTTCGCCTGCACTGCACGCAACTAGTGACACGGATATCGAGGAAATTTATCTGGGCATTTTAATCTACCACAATATCATGATTGCATAGAGGGAAGGACAAATAAGATTCTGTGGCACAAAAATCTGAAACTTCCTGTCTAATGATGTCCAAAATTTGCATAATTTTCACCAAGCACTCAAGCACTACCTTTTGCTCTCTTCGGTCGTAATGAACCTCATTACAATCCTCTTGGTGTAGTGAGATCAGCATGGATCATATTATTACATAAATCTCTTTGTATATCTTTCCCTTCTGTAGTATTTCCATCTAAATTCTTAATGACCTGCAGTGCACACTATGCCTCAGATGAAAATAAAAATTAGCTGCAAAAACATTGACTTTTGCAGAATCACATATTTACCATCCATCTACATTCAGAGAGTATTCCCAGAACATTTTCACTCAGTTTACACTGTATCAGTTAATTTTTATGATGAAAATTATAAATTATTCTAGCTAGTTTCACCGAAGCTAAAGAAAAGGTAGGGTTTGGAGCACTCTGAACACGTTATTCTCCGTGCGCACTTATTGGTATAAATTGCACATTTTAGTGACAATCCTATCATTTGATAAAGGAAATACAAGGAAGTGCATGCTTTCACTGTTACTGAATGAAATCTAATACAGGAATGCGGCCATGCAGTTTGTTTGTGCTTCTTACGTGATGTCTTTTATAAAGAATGTTGACATTTTGTCTGAGACACAAGAGACCACAAAGTTGATCAATTGTTGCAAAAGATGAAACTGATGCAGAAATCTAGATGATTGTTTAAAGAACTTTCCATAGGCTGTGACTTCCCAGGCATTCTGGCTAGATATCTAGATGATATAAAAGTCTTGCAATATTGTGATAGTTTTCCGACGATAGATAAACTAAACAATGTAGGGGTGTTGCTGATAGAAGCTGCCCCAATTTCCGCCCCACTTAACCGACAGTACCTGCAAATGTTTGTTATGCACTCTTCTAGGCATGACCACCAGCCTATCCTGTAAGTTTCATTAATTTTAATGCCAAGGGTTCACAAGTTGACCCTCCAGGGGGTGTATCCCTAATAACCTGCATCGCTCACTATGCTCAGATGACTCATTTTAATGAACCCAACCTTGCCAGTTGTGTCCGTAGGTCCATCTGGCTTTTCTCAGTACCACGTATATGCCTGTCCTCCTAATAAGACTCGAACTGAACCTGACTGAACATTCTACTCAAAAACATTTTTCTGCGGCATCAGAATGGCGAAAATGGAAAGAAGCTCTAGGGCGTCAAGAGCAAAATCAGTTCACTTCGAGTGAAGCAAACAGGCTCACACACAAGCTCTGAGGCTGGATTCTCAAAGCGAACTTACTATCGTAAAAAAGTCGTGTACGACAAATTTGGACGAGAAATCCATATTCTCGAAACGAAATTCTCGTAAGTTTTGCGCAGGTTACGACAGAATCCTACTACAGCTCCGAATGCTGTCTTACACACTTTTTACGATCAAATCAACATACGCCGACAGCGTCGCTCAATGACTTGGTCGCGACGACCAACGGACATTTATATTTTCTAAGTGCTCTTCGTGCGTCCCAATCTCACCGACCAGTGAGCTCGGCAGAATATAGACCTAGCAGGCACTCCGACCTGTTCCGGTGCAGCATTGTTCCGATGGTCCTTGGCCAAGACCGTCTGCCCATGACCGGCTGGCTTGCTGAATGAAATATGCCCGCGCGACCCTTGTGGACCGTTTCCGTATGAATAGTTTGGTCGCTGAACTCAATTTCAGAGGTCAATCTCTTCCCTTGTCATCTCGATCTCCTTGTTTTCTGAGGCAGCGGTGACGAACACTGTCGTCGAAAAGGACTCTCATTGATTCGATCTCCTTGTTTTGTGTGATATGAGAGCTCAAATAAATGCCGTGTGGATTGCCTTCGCAACACGGTATGCTACACTTTCTTATTAGTGTGCCAATTTTTATTCTGACACGACGCTACGTCACTGTCGAGCTATAACAGTTCGTGGGAGCTACGCGATGCCGGTCCAACCTTTCTTTGCCGAGTGTCACGTCGGTATCAAGTTGTAATTGTAAATGATCGGTCCTGGCTTGCTATCAAAACGCGGCTCTAACAAAGCGAATCCAGCACTTCGATCAAACGCGCGCTGTCTGCTCCGAGTATGAACAAGTATTTGCGTGGCTCTTGCTGACACCTACGTAGTTCAAAAGTATGTTTTTTAACGTCGGCGCTCCTCCTGCATTTCCGAGGCTGCGAAAAACGCCGTGGCGGTTTGTTTCTATCTACGTCGCTTTGCAAACGACTGGCATCGTGGGCTTTTACCAACGATGACAGTTGTGTTGACTTCGTAGCGATATGAGTTCGTAGCAGTTGACGAAGCGTTTAAATCGTGTTAGCGTCGATATATCACTGCACGGGACACGAACCCCACGAGCGATGGAAAGCCGCCTGTGTTGGTGGAAAAGGCCGCCTGTGTTGATGAGAAACAGCTTGAACACTAAACATTTACACACAGAGAGGACAGGAGGTACACAGACGCTGACTATCAACGAGTAGTTAGCCTGTGTTTGTTATTAAAAATCCACGTGCTCCGAACTATGCCGAGCTCTCCGATTGGTTGTTTGTGTTGCCGAAGACGCCGTCGCCATAGCAACAGCACCGGAAGTCGTCGTTTCTCCGTAAGAGGTCGTAACTTTCCTCCTCTCACTTAAGAATGCGTTTGTGAATATCCGTTCTCGCCTCATCTTACGATGATCGTAACTTTACGAACATCGTAGCTAAGTCGTCGTAGGTAAGAGGTTTTTATGAATCTGGCCTCTGCTCTTGTAGCCCATCTTAGTGCCACGCCCCAGTGTACTCGGGCAGGCTACCACGCAGGTCATCAGTTTCGATTTGCTCCCTACCTACTCCCAACTGGGCTGTCAATTTTATTTTTACGCGTAGAGCAATGTTTTGTCTTATAATAACACCTGTTGACGGCACGCATCTCGGTTTGCTCCCACATTGTTCCAGTACGGCGGATCTATGTCGTTCAACCTCATGCTTTATGGCGGACACTGAGATCTAGATAATTAGCAAATAGACCTATTGCTATATTACCCAAGCATCAAGGAGAAAGCAGGGATTGGTCTTCCAAGCGCGACATGCGCACGCCTTTCCCGTATAAAAGATTCGAATGTAATATAAACCAAAATAAAGCGTTGACTTAACGCGCGTGCAAGATACCATTTTTAGGTATTTGCTTTCAGAAAAGTTGCTACCGCTGACGCCAGCAGAGCACGTGCAGGCGCGTGGAACACCAATCCCTGCATTCTCCTTGATGCTTGGGTAATATAGCGATTGGTCTCTAAACTAAATAAGAAAGTCCCACTTACGAATAAAAATGCCGGTTAGGGCCACTCGAAAGAGTGACCCCAGGGTGCAAGGCCCAGGTACCATTCTGCATAGTACCGTGTCTCGAAAGGTATAATTCAAGAAAAAAATATCCTAGGTTGGAGGCATGCACGCGTCAATTAACTCCGAGCCCATAGATCAGTGTGTCTTCGATAAATAGGTAAATATACTTGATAAAGTAACGCTGTAGTTTTTCTGCATGGGGCCAAAATTTCTGTTCAACATGAGGGAGAAAAAAAAAAAATTAAAGATCGCTTACAACACCCTGTGACGTCGAATTAGAGCGCAGCTCTTGAGGAGGAGGGAGGGAAGGGTACTGAGGGGAAGGGTACACCCCTCCTCCCTCCTATTCCTCCCATCCTCCCTGCTGTCTACCTCCTCCTCGCTCCACCACTCGTTCCATCCTCCTCAGCTCCACCTCTTCTCTCCTCCTCCCATCCTCTCCATGCCTCCTCCCCCTCCCGTCCCCTCCTCCCCCTCCTCCCCGCATGTTGCATCATAGGAAAATATCCCATAACGCACCGCGCGGGACCCTCGTAACGTCACACGTGACGTCACAAGGGTCCCGCGCGGTGCATTATGGGACATTTCCCATAAGGCACTGCGCGGTTACACTCCCTCAAGCCGTGAAGCGTGGCGCCTAAGAGCTGCGCTCTAGAAAAACAAACCGGCACTCAAAGGTTTAAAGACCCGGCCACAGATTGGCAATGCACGTACCTCGTGAGGCCCGGTATGGGTCTGAGGGGAGTCTGGCTCCATGTCGATGTCAAGGCCGGCCACCCAGGTGTCGAAACTGAAGAATGGAAGTGAGACAGACAAGGTGAAAGCGGTTACTTGCAAGCGAAGAAACGAAGGGTGGAAGGAGCAGTTAGGACGCCGTTTCTGCCTCACCTGTCGGGAAAATACCACCAGTGGATGAGAGCACTCCGGTCTCGCTTCATCACCAAGCGCACGTATTCTTCGGTACAACGGGGTAGAAAAGATTTCGGGTTTAGCCCCGTGCCTTTGGCAACCCGACGCTCCAATGGGTTCGGCAGTTTTGTCAGTTTCGACCAAGATATCTACCTTCGTTTGATTTCAAAACAATGCACTCGGCTTTGTTTGACCTACTACTGTAGATTTCTCGCTGAATTCTCCCAAAGCTATGCAGAAGAGTATGAAGAATATTTGTGTGTCACTTTTCAAAACGTCACTGGCAACCCCAAAGATACCTGCCAAATGAAAGCTTGCAATCATCGCACCAGCGCATAAAACCGGTGACCTCCACCTTCGGAAAGCAGTTAACTATCACCCCATTTTCTTTATGTGTAATAGGTGTAAAACTACTCAAACATATAATCGCTAGACGTATACTTGCTGCAGGTGTATGAAGGAATAAAATCAAGCTAGAATATGCAGCATGGCTTTTCGAACTGGATACTTGACATCTCACTCAGATAGTTGAAATGATGCACAATTTTTATCAAATAAAATTATTAGCCAAATTGTTAGTTCAGTGTCCCTAGGACCACAGGAAATCCTTTAACTTGGATGTGAATGTTTGTACCTTTACTCTAGAGGAGGCAATGCCGAGAACAAGACGTCTGCTTCCTGCACAGGGAGCTGCGGTGACGTCAGAAATACGCCGAGCTCCGGTCGCTCATTGAAGGATAGTCGGATGGGCCTTGAAGCAAGCTGTCTTAAGGTCATACCCACTATCCCTGTATTCAGAATCAATCAGAGCTCGGCGTTCTAACGTCACGACAACCCCTGCAAAAGAAGCAGACAAACTTGCGCCCCATATAGGATGACAGACTTGAGATCCCTGTAAGGAGGCGTGCACTACATACAAGCAAAATTGAAATGAGTAAGGCAAATAAAAAAAAAAACTTTCAGCCTTTGCACTTTCGGTGTAAGACTGAAGGAGCGAGCGGAGCTGAAGCTTCTGTTCTCGGCGGTGGCTTTTCTTTTCAGGCGAGCAACCCGCTCTTACTTCGCAAGGGAATCTGAAGCGTCTCGACGCAGTGGAACTTTAGAGCGATAGCGGCCTCGCGGCGGTTGCGAAACCATTCGCGCTGCTGCGCACATCGCCGCTCGTTCCGTTCCCGCTCTTCTTCCACCGAAGAAATGTTGCCGCCATCTATGAGAGACGGCGGCAAGCAGATGTCAACCGGCAAGCACAACACTCTGGACAGCTACTGCCATCTATGAGCAACGGCGGCAACTGCAGAGTGTTGTATCGGCCACGGGTGTCGACACTTGTTTGGTACCGGACACGATCTTGGAGAACCTAGCCCTTAACAGCCCCGCTGTAAAATGTACGGGAAGCCATCCTACCCCATAGGTTAGCCTGAGTCCGCTTAGAGTATTCCGATGGCATGTATTACTGCCAACGACAGCAGCAAGTCGAAATTCAAACCAAAAGTAGCCAATAGTGGGTTCCCAAAAATAGCTAACAAAGTGCAGAAAGTCAAATTTGGGGATTTACAGTGCCAAACCAACAAAAGGCATCTGGCATGCTCCAGTCAAGCACGGAAGATTAATTTTTGACCACCACTTTGACGTGCAATCAAAATTCAGTTACATGGCGCTCCCAATGCAATAAGCCTCCGTCAGACTGCGGGCACCTTGGCCTGGATTCGAACCCGCCACCTGGGGATCCGAAGGTCAGCCCTTTGCCTTGAAGTCACCAAGGCGAGCTAATAAAACGCAGACTAGCCAGTCGTGGCTCCTCTCACCAGAGGTGTCTGTCACGGGCGTTGGAGGCAGGACGATGTGACTGGCATCGTCTTGAGATTCTGCATGGTGCCCTGGTGCCTCTTGATGATGTCCTTCAGCCGAGATGAGCTGCTTTCTCCACCTGCACACACACGCAGAGAAACACCCAAAACAATTGACCAACTTCGAGTCAGGCAGGCAAACACAACACAAGCGTTTGTCACGCTTCTTCATGCATTTGTGCGCACTACCTCTCAAACTCAAGGTCAAGTCTCGACACTGCCGACAAGTGTGCAGGATTCACAAAGGATACATCCTGTCAATTAGAGTCTTTTGTAGTTAAGGGGGGACACTACTTAAATCAAAAAAAATTACACCGTCTTCTTGAGGGGGAACCATGGGGTGATGCGGGGAGCATCGCGGATCGTAATTAATTTATTCCCTTCTTGACTGATTTCTTTTGGCCGGCCGGATTTGGGCTGCGGCGGACGCGAGCGGCCGAGAAACGCTAGCAGACGACAGCCGCAGAGTTGCGGGGAAAGCCCACCCCACTGGAAAGCCCTGGCGTGGCGCTGCGACCCGCGCGCCCAAAACTATCCTCCTTTCACTCCTCCGGGGAACGCGCGCAGCGCGCTACCGCTGCTTATATTCACACTTGAAGGAGAGGAGACTAGAGGAGGAGAGTTGCGCATGCGCGCGCGGTGTGAGTAGAAGCGAACGCACGCGAAGTGCACGCAGCTGGTAGAGAGAGAGAGCGGAGAGAGTAACGCGCAGCTGTTGGAGAGAGGGAAGGAGGAGAGTTGCGCATGCGTAGTGTGAGTGCGGACTACGACGCCGACGCCGACGCCGCGGGACATAGACCTGAGCAAGAGATGCTCCGCATCTAAAAATATTTCTGCAAAAAAAATTGAATAGAAAGGACATATTCCATTTATTAACATCTAGAGAGTATCCTCAGAAAGTTTAATTAGTTTACACTGCATAGTTAATTTTTTATAAATTATTTGTTGTCCAATCGGCTGAATAAAAGGTAGAGTTTGAGCACTTGAACGCATTTTCCGCCTGTCTCCACTTTTTGGTGTAAATTCCATTTTAGTCAATCTATCGTTTGATAACACGGGCAATACAGGAAGGCTCGTTTCACTTTTCCTGACTGGCATGTAATAAGGAATGCAGCTATGGAATTTTGTCGTCACTTTACGGATGTCTTTTTTATAAAAATGTTGACATTGTGTCGAAGACACAAAAGAAAAAAAGATGACAAATTTTGCACAAAAAATATTTATAAACGACTTTTTACAAAAACACTTTTCATAGTTGCATCCCCTAGGCATTCTGCTACATATCTAGTGAATAAAAATCTCTTCAATATTGTGATAGTTTTCCGACGATAGATTAACTAAACAATGTAGGCGTGTTGTTGATAGAAGCTGCTCTAATTTCCTTCCCACTTAACCAACAGACCTCAAATTTGTTATGCACCCTTTTGCATGGCCACCAGCCTACCCTGTAAATTTCATTTATTTTTTAACTAAGGTTCAAAAGTTGACCCTCCCAGAGAGTGTGTCACGAAAGGACACATGCAAAGGAAAAAAAAACATTTTAGGGGCGAAGCTCCTTAGGGGCTTGCCATGTCCGTATGTCCGTCCGTCCGGCGTCCGGGTGCTACGCCGGTGCTCATGCTCGTGAGCTCACGTGCTCGTGTAAAGCAAAAAAAAAAAAAAGTATGAAAAAAAAAAAGATAAAAAAAAATTGATGAAAAAATATATGTTTGCGCAGTCGACAGGATTCGAACCTGTGCAGGGAGACCCCAATGGATTTCTAGTCCATCGCCTTAACCACTCGGCCACGACTGCGGGACGAGTAGGGGCTCTGAGATGTGGTAGTAACTCAAGAGCTGGGGATGTCATGGATGAAACGTTGTATGTAGCCGCTCAACGTCTATACAGGAGAGGGCGCTGCGGTCAAATGCGTATATAATCGCGTTAAACTTTGCATGCATTGGCTCAACGTTTATAGACGAGAGGGCGCTGCGATCAAATGCTCAAATGCGTATATAACCACGTTCCA
The DNA here is from genome assembly GCA_037355805.1 of Ixodes ricinus. Taxonomy (NCBI): domain Eukaryota; kingdom Metazoa; phylum Arthropoda; class Arachnida; order Ixodida; family Ixodidae; genus Ixodes; species Ixodes ricinus. The sequence goes on along the minus strand of JAZHYW010059939.1, from coordinate 8,327 downwards.
TACCACACATTCTCTTTCTGACATGGATGAAAACGAACGAAAGGCTCGGCATGCTGCGGCTCAGTGTCTACGCAGACAAGCACCACCAGAGCTTCGCCCCAATCAACATCATTCACCACGTGGAGATGCGGTAAATTTTTGACTGGGTTTTAATTTGCACCGAACCGAAGCGCACTGAACATCAGTAACTTAATGAAACTTTTCTTTTCGGAAAATTCGCTTTATTTTTAAAAGTTATAGGCAAATTAGAATTACAAAAACAAGCAAAAAAAAACCGCCTTCATGACGTCGTAGGTCCTGGCTTGAGTGGCCGTGAACTAGAAGGAGGGATAGTGAGCTCATCGAGCGCTCACGGCTGCCGCACTCCGTGTCGACGGCTCGAGAGGGCGCCACTAAACCGTGTGTTGGATAGGCTGTATGAAGCGGGCGGCCAGGGCGGCTCGCATTGCATTTGCTGCGCGATTAAAGACTATTTCGGCATAACACTTCATTGGCCACAAACGACAGCAAACACGGGGTAAAGATCAGTACAGAACGGGAGCCACTTCGCGCTGCCATGCCGCCAAATGGCCTTTCTACGCTCCGGACCTTTCTACGCTCGCCGTCATCGGCGCCTCATCCCACTAGCCCTTTCTAGTATGCGCCGTTTTTTTCCGCCGCTTGGTGGCGGGTATGTCGACGGGTCATTTCTTGTTTCCGTACTTTATAAACTGCATTTGTTTCTTTTCTGATCTAAAATACTGAACAAAAACTACTTTCATACATAATTGAAACGGTTCGCGACACTTATATTTTGCATCTCGACTAAAAAAAAAAGCTTTTAGAACGGCTCTGACCAGTAGTAAGCGCCAGGACCTAAGACGTCACATTTTGCGCGCTTTCGGCACCGCGGGTCGCTCTCGTCGGTGGAGGAGGTTTCCGCGTCGTCCGGTTAAAATATGACGCACTGATATTTAGTGACTCTCGCCGTGCCCGCTGGCTTGCCCGAACCCCAAGGTACGTGGAAACCACAAAAAAGGCAGACGCTTAAATATGATTAGGGCCCCTTTAACAGATTAGATGGAAAAACGATGTCATAAAACGATTTTACAACGAAGAAAAAAAACATTTAGAGCTATATTTACGGCGCTATACAAATTTGTAGGTTGGCGCTCGCGGGCGCCACGGAAAAGGTGACCCTTATTTATCACGTGGTGCTTGCGCTCTTTAGGAAGCTTCCTTTGGCGTCTAAAAGTAACTTATTAATCTTGTGCCTAAAGTATAACAGAAAAGTAAGATTAGACGGTAACTTTTAGAGCCCAAAGAAACTCCTGAAAAAGCTCAAGCAGACGTGATGAGACCTGTGCGCCCGGTCAGATGACGGCGGCGGCGCCCTGAAGCAGACAAACTTGTGCGGCAGACGTAGCCCCGTGGAGAAACGCGTTGAAGCGGCGTCGCACAACGCTCAGCGTCGGCGGCGGCGTGACTTTGCGGCGGCGGCCCACGCAGCGCGCGGCGGCGCGCGGGCCTACCACGCGTGAGCGGGCGGCTCGCGGGCGCCGACTACAAATTCGTCTTGCGCCATAAATGTAGCTCTAAATTATTTTTCTCTTGTTGTTAAATCCTTTTCCTAATATTCTTTTTCCATTTGGCCTGTTTAAAAAGAAAGTTTATTTTCTTTTGCATGTGTCCTTTGTGGGCAGATAGAGGCCAGCTTCCCTTGCACTGGCCTTCACAGCTGGAGGAACAGTTTCGCAAGCCTGGTTTCCAACCCCGATCAATTCCTTTTACACATTCCCAAAACCAAGGGCAGGAATGACCCTTTGAAACAAATCTATATGTCCAATGGACAAATGATTACGCCCATTGGATTGTGTCTACGACTGCTCAGGACTACGGGTAGAGAGGTTCCCACCTCGGGGGAGATGAAGATGTGGGAAGAGACAAGCACTTGTTCTGCACCAGAGTCTTCTCGACGGTCATAAACATCTCCACGTTGCGGTCCATGCGGGAGGGAGACGGGAAGTCAAACCTGCGCCTGGAACGGGAGAGGCACAAAACGCTCGGCTGAACGTCGACGTCAATGAGGTAACACGAAGTTGCCCAACGGCAGAAGGTAATGTGTCCTAAACTGTTACACACAGTACCGGGTGTTTTGGGAGAGAAAAGAAATGTGGCTTTTCTCCCCTGCAAGAATAAGCTTCTCCGTGAAAAATGCTTGTGGGTTCTTGCACGAGACCATGATGCAACGCTACTTCCAGTTCGGGAATCTCGCCGAAATCCATGACGGAGGCATTCGCCGCTGTTATGCCATGTTTTGTGCGCTTTGGGCCGTGTTCACACTGTAGTCTGTCCACTCACTCAAGGTTTAAAATGGTCACTTGCGCCGTAGTGAACTGTTCCAGCCGTAAAAGTCGGCAACAAAATGAAGCAATGGCCAGCAGTCTTTTTTCTTTTATAATTTTGGCAAATTATTAGGAACAAGGACAAGGTGGTGCTTGAGCAATCGGTTCGCCGGTGTCCATGAATGGCTCCAGCAGATACGCAGCGCACAATCTTGACAAAAACCCTTCGTACCAACTACCGGTCTGGGGACTAGAAGTTCCTGAAAATCATTTATAACTTTCTAGGCAGATAATAAGTTTGGAAACATCGGCACCTGGTCCCAACTGCCAGTGCTACATTTTGGCAAATACTGAGCGATTAATGATGCATAGCCAAATTTTACGGTGAGAAAATCCATTTTTTTCCCCTCTAAGACACCCATCTAGTATATTAAAAGGCCCCTAAAAAAATGTTTTTTTTTAACAATTTTAATTGGGACACGCGGTGTAAAAAAAAATTAATATTAATGTGAAAAAAAAATAATTAATTAGAGCAATATTGACGACGAAAGATTTATTTAAAATTCTGCGTGAAGTCCGTTACGTCACGGGTCATTCCGGAATGACCATCCAGGTCGTGAAAGCGACAGCCGATTCATCTACTCCATCGCGCCCGAAATGCCGAAGAGAAAACAAGTGGAAAGGAGGTGACTGCCAACTACATCGCGTCTCGCACTGTCAATATTGCTCTAAAATTTTTGTTTCTTGTCAAATTAATTTTTTTGACTAACGTGACCCAACCAGATTGTTAAAAAAAAATCTTTTTTTTCTTTTCAGGGGCTCTTTAAAGGGTAACTGCAAAGAAAAAAAAAGTGTTTTTTTAAACAGCCTAATTGGGACAAGCATGTCACAAAACAAATCTTCCGCGAAAAAACAATTTTTTTCTAGCAATATTTACGCCACAGGACGTAATTTAGTCGGGGTCACAACTTCTCCACATTTAAAACTCCCGCTCTTTCGACGCGCGCGGAGTGGCTGTTATACGTCACTCCGTGACGTATAGCAACCACTACGTGACGTTTAATACCAACTTTGTGGCGCGCGATTTAAAACGGACGAAATAGCCGCAAACTAAAATCAGTCTCGCGCAATAAATATTGCTGTAAAAAATTTTTTTTTGGCGGAAAAATTGTTTTGTGACATGCTTGTCCCAATTAGGCTGTTTAAAAATACACTTTTTGTTCTTTGCAGTTACCCTTTAGGGGGACACTGCCCAGAAAAAGAGATTTCTGCATAAAAAGTTGATCTTGGAAAATGCTATATTTACATCCACCCATTTTATGTTACTCCCCAATGGACTTACATCCATTGGGGAGTAACATATAAAAATATGAAGAAAAACAAAAATGCCAACCGGACTCAACGTATTCTATCTTATCTGAACACACCCTAGAGTGTATTCCCAGAAAGTTGCATTAGTTTACACTGCATAGTTATTTCTTTGTAAATTATTTTCGATCCACCGATGCTAAAGAAAGGTAGAGGTTGGAATACTTTGAACACATTTTTTTCCGTTCCCACTTTTGCCATATAAATTTCACTTTAGGAAAACCATCGTTTGGTAATAGAACAAAAGGAAAGATTCACTCTAATGTTTTTTCTAACGGGAATTTTATGGGCAATGTAACTGTAGAATTGTTTTTTGACTTTGTGGATGTCTTTTATAAATGATGAATTTTGTCGTCAACATAAAAGGCAAAATTTTTTTTTTATCTTTCACTGCGATGTCAGCATAAATTACTTTTGGAATTTTTGTTTTCACAGTTGCACTCTGCAGGCAATGTGCTGCAGATCTAGTGAAGAAAGAACATTGTGTATTACATTAGTTTTCTAACGATAGTTTTCCTAAACGAAGTCAGTGTGTTCTTGATAAAAACGACTATTATTTATTTTACAATTCATGTACACAGATGAAACTATGCACTGCATTCGGCCTCATAACTGCCATTATATACTGTAAATTCCATTCATATTAAGGTAAAGGTTCAAGAGTTGACCCTTTCGGGTAGTGTCCCCCCTTACAGGTGCATCTACACTATAATCTGTTTCACCTGGAAACAGTAGAGTCAGTCAGAGAACAATCCAATGCTGTGCGAGTGTCCCGCGACCTTTGAGGAGCGGGAGGGGGGGGGGGGAAGCAATGTGCGGACACATAGTTATGCGATATGTTTAAAGTACTGGACTGGCTCGGGTGACTCGCGGCGTCCACAGGAGGTTCATAATAAGGTGAAACAAAATATAGCCATTAGTGAAAGAAGAACATATCAGAGGAGCAACATGGCACAAACTTACAGCTGGGGTGAGCTTAACAAATATTATTTCCACTCCAAGAGACTTGGATAAATTGTTTGGACAGGAAAGGATCGAAAGCTGACCCACTTACCATCCCTGCTCGCTCTTGAACTTGTAGACAGCAGCAAAGATGTGGCAAAGTGCACCTCCAGGCTTAAAGTCCATAAAACATTTCATCTGAAAGCAGAATGCAAGAATGTCAATTGAACTTGGAATTGTTACAATTAACAAAGAAAAGACGGCCTGTCATAGAACAGTGGCATCGGGAAAACCGCTGGACGAGCGCGGACCCAGGTTCGAACGGAGAGACCTCCCAAAGGAGAAAGAAGGGCGCAGTCGGCTGGGTTCGGATGGATGAAGGTGCCTTTACGACTTCAATGAACAAGAGACAGTAAAGCGGGGAGTGACTCTGGGCCATCTGGAGAGGCGATAATTGGACGCTGTGAGGAGTGGGCCGAGAGAGAGCTGCGAGATCGGGGATAAATGAGATGAGTGAAGATTGAGGCAGAGAGCTGCGAGATAGAGAATTGAGATCAGTGAAGTGAGTACAAAGATTTGTGTGGAGTGTTTAAAACCATCAAATCATTATTGCATTTCTGTCTTGAGTGTCCTGTGTTGTTGCCTGTGAAGTCCATCCTCGGCTACATAAACTGGATTTAAATCGCTTTAATGAGGCTTCTGTGATTCGTCTCCAAGACCATCACTCGTCGGCGGACGACATCAGCGTCCTAACTCTACATGGCCGAAATGTTCTTGCTCGAAGCCTTCGGATGGGGGTCGATTTCAACACGTTGCCAACTTACTCCAGTCCCATCACACTTTCTAATGGAACACTTCAGGTGAGACATACCAAAGATATCTTGTGCTGACACATTTCATACCCAGACGCACTACCCACAGGCAGCAGTTCACATCGAGGTATTTCAAGTCCTTTTTACTGCCATTTGATGTCTCACTTCTGCTTCCGAGAATGTACGCAAACACATTACATTACACCGAGTGCTGGCTAACATGAGAGAGGAACTTTCACAATTTTTTACGTACGGGTCAATTCCACTAACTTTTTCTACTTCAGCAGGGAGCAGTTACCCTCAATTCGAAGGTGAACATGCAAGTGGCAGCCAATTAGACCTGCCAACACCAATGCAATAAGGATTAAAGGACACTAACACCCCCAAAATTGTTTTTCCCTTTTTTGTCAGGCGATTTATTATGGTGTCGGAATACTGCCCAATTAATATTTTGCTACAGAGTCACGCATTTTTTAATAAAGCCAGAAAATGCAACACGCTCAAAACCAGAAACCCCCGCACCACACGAAGAAGTGGAGAGGGACAGAGTGAGTGACGAGTCAACGTAACTACACCCGACCGTGCGTTTTTTTGTTTTTTTTTTTCTCTTCGCACGTAGCAGGCGAAATGCGTTCATTCGCTGTGCGATTCCTTTACAGTTATGTTTGTTCCGCTTGCTGTTCTGTACTTCAAGGTGAGTGTTTTGTACATTTAAGTGTCTGGAAATGAGTAGTGAGTGCCCGTGGTGAATTCCCGTGATCGGCTCGAAAAGCATACTCCCAAGATGTTGCGTGAAGAGCTGCCTCACATGACCTGCATCTGAAAGTGGCACTGTGCGGCAAAGTGCACAAGTTTCCGAAAGATCAACGGGTCGGGATCAATGGCTGGCTGCAATTCCTGTAGAACCATTCACCTCGGCTTCGGAAGCGGGCAGCTACCCGATTCATATGTTCCTTGCATTTTGTGGAAAGTGACTACATTGATTTCGCAGCTGTCAAAAATAGAATCCCATACCATTTAGTTCAGCGACGTATCGTCCACAACAATTGTTTTTTTCAGTGATAATTGTTAAAAAAGTGTAAATATCGCTAAATGCTTGACAAAACAAAAAAAAAGGTACACCCACGTTAGGATTGAACCCTTCCGCTGCGTGTGAATTGGACATCTTTCCACTGAGCTACTGAAGAAACTCTTTCATGCGTAGAAATAGAGCCGGTAGACTGAATGCCGGAAGTTTGCTGCCGATTTTCGCTTCAATACATGCATGCCTCGGCTAGAGGTCGGGCAGCACCACGCATAGGCCACATTCGCACCTTCGTAAAGAAACCGTGCTCGTGCGTATTCTCACTCGAAGTATGCGCTTCGTGCTTGAGCGTTTGAGCGGCGATGTCTTCAGCCACGAGAAGGGACGACGGCTCGGCGATGTCTTAAGTACAGTCGGCTTGCTGGTGCGGGCGTGTACATGCGGGATGAATATCAGTTCTTTTGATCGGCCTCAAAATTTCGCTTTCAAGGAAGACGAATTCGCGGTACCATGAGCGACAGTTCTGAAGTAGGGTCAACGCCCGTCGTCGCTGCCATCCGGCTAGTCCCACGATACGCAAAACCACGCCATGTTGAGAAGTATGCAGTGAGCGCACAGAATGCTTCCGGTTGTCTGTGCTACCTTTTTTTTCAATCAAGCGTATTTGCAGCTTTTTTGGAAGCCACAAAAAATGGGTTTCATGTTTTTTTTCTATTTTTAATATTGACTGTGTGCCTTCAATGACCCACGACTTTGATTAAATTTGGTGGTCGCGTCGAAACCTTAGAAAAGCGGCCCGAGACCACAAGAAAAGAGAGTGAGCGCGACTCAAACCAGCCAGTTTTTGAGCGGCGGTTTTACAGGCGAAAAGAAACCAATTCGAGCCGCAATTTCTGTTCTGGGTAGTTGGGCTCTCATATGTCACGTACAACTAAAAACCTCGGCGAGCATAAATACCCTGTCAGTGTCCCTCTAAGTATAGCCACAGACAGAAAAGATGCAATACTGTTAAAATGAGGAGTATAGCGTTCATCTTCACTTATAGGTGGCGCCAGATGCCGCCTGGCCACCACTTCGGTGTTTCCTCTCACACTGTGGGAGACTTCATCATCCCTATGGTATAAATCATGTTCATGGAATGAAATGGCTGGCGATGAGAATCTTCCTGGTATGAAAAAACTATAGGTGGACTCAGATAGCATGATGTTGGTCAGCATAATATTAGAGTAGAAAAAGAAGAAAAAAACAACACACACACACACTTCGGGGCAGGACTCGGCGTGAGAGATTTTAGATGTACATATCTGTACATGTTTGCACGCGTCATAAAGGTCTGGTTACTTAGATTTGGTCTTGTGGCACCCATTCGAAAAAACACAAAACCCCAAGGAATCGTCGGCGTACTCACTGGAAGTCGTGTCAGCGGCGGCTTGCTCACGCTTTTGCCAAATGCATCTTCTTGAAACTGGATGAGCTGAATCGCCAAGCTCGCCAGTCCCTTGTTCGTTGGCGGTTCTGCCTGAGTGTACTGCAAGACGGAGGTTACTTCGTCACTTTCAACGAGAAGATACAGTTATTTCACTGTACCGCACATACTGCTACCACAAAATTTGTAGACCAAAACAGTACAGTCAACCGTTCGAGTTTTAGCTGTTAGGATGCAGAGTACATCTTGGAATATTTGTTGTTCTTTCACAGCGCCCGGCAACATGCAAGTTGGCCACACATACAATATGTTAATTGTTTTGAGACGTTAATCTGCGTCCGCAATTCAAGCAAAGTTTCTGAAAACTGCACGCAAACGGAGCAACGCCTGAGAAGAGTCTGTGGAAGTGAGAAAACCGCACCGAACACCAC
>JAZHYW010059933.1:0-11186 GCA_037355805.1 Ixodes ricinus | reverse complement strand
GACGCTTTCTTTTGTAATCATCGGAGAAGAACGTTGACGGGTATGCTGGATGAGCTTGGTTCTCGTTGTTTTAGTTGTTTATAAACTGGTCACTGCCTATCTGGGTTTCTTTTGTCGGAAGCCACAGATAAATATCGGATTTATTGACGTGGAAACTAAGCGTTTTTGCTCTACGGATTTATGCAAAAAGACAAGGAGACCCTGCCTTTCGCACAGCCACTTCATGCTTATCGGCGATCGTACTGAAATCACTTCTTGCCGGAAAAATGCTACCGCATTTAAAAGTAATTGTGTTGCATGTATGGTGTTTAAAGAAGGGTTTCAAGGCGCCGTGGAACAGCTGCGGTGTGCCAGATGCCCCTTGGCGTGACACGTCAAACAGCCCAAAAGTTCTATTGGCTCTCGCAATGTCAGGTGTCATAAATGTGCTACGTCACAGCATTTTTCCCTGTGTGCACCTTTCAGGCTGTTGTACATGACTTCCCAGTTTCCGCCTAAATGTTCGCGTTTGCTTGCGCGCTTTAAACAGTCGCAATGTCATCAACTTTTCTTTTGTCGTGGTCCACGAGAAAGACACGAAACAGATAATCGAGACTGCGATGATCTGTTAGAGCCCACGGCCGTGTGCATATACTTTCTACTCGCTGATTGGATGATGACCCGGCTCCGTGCCAAGCTCCCATTGGGCGGAGGATTTCGCAGTGGTGTTTCGAACCCAGAGATCTTTTTTGTTTATGTGCAATAATCTGCGTCCGACTGATTTTTATTTTGCTTTTTTTTGTGTGTGTGTGTTCTTTGGTATTGACGTCCGGCACCGCGCGAACGTCTTCACGAGTCCCGTCCTGGTCGGCTTGGCGGGGTGTTTCAGTCTTAGCGAAGTCGCCAACAACTTCCAAGGGCTGCTGGCATTCAATTCATGCGGGACGAGACCATTCACAAACGCATGGGTAAGCCACGTGGTGGCGGTTCGGAACGACAGACGCCTCAAACGAACGCTGCATTCGAATGACAAGATCAGGGTAAGTGTCCGCGACGAACGTTCCTTTCATGTTCTTTGAAGCTTAGTTCAACTATACCGCAATGTGGCAGATCATGCCACGTCCGTTTAAGCTCTGTTGTAGGACGACAGGGTTACACTGTACTCTTGCGAACACTCTAAAGATCTGTGGAAATTTTGTTTTAAACAACCATCCCTCTTTGCTTTAATAATTACGTCCACAAGAGAAATAAAAGTAGGGATCCTAAAAATCCCTGGATGACACGTGATATTATACGCCTTAAACGTCAAATGAAAAGGCATAAAAGAAGAATGAACAAAAGGCAAATGCGCTAAAAATCAAATTAAAATCAAGACTGAAAGATGCAAAGCAAGAGTACTTAGTACTTTGGTTATCCCGCACTCTGTATAAAAAACTGCTCCAGAAAAAATTTGGCGGTTTCTAAAAGGAAAGAAACGAATGAACACATCGTTGAGAGTTGCGTGGCTATTACTGTCAGTGCAGAAATGGCAGATTGTTTCAATTTGTTCGTTCATTTGGTATTCGCAACTAGGGTGCAATGTTTGACAAATGTTTCGTTTCTCCTAAAAGAAGCTGAAGTGACGGAAGTGACGATATCGCGTCTGATTGGCTAAATGCACAAAGGACGAAAGTTCCCTCCTTCGTCATGTGACCCTCTAGTCAATCAGACGCGATATCGTCACTTCCATCTCTTTGCGGAGAAACGAAACATTTGTCGAACATAGCCCCCTGATGAGCCGCAACTTTTGAGTGAAATAACGCGGCTGAAACCAAAACAAGTACGCCAAGCGTGGTAATAAGTCAGCCACGATTTTTTTTCACAGTTACTTTCTCTTGATGCAAAGAAAATCAGTAGGTTTAGATCTGGTACCAAATGAATCCTTAAAACGATATGCAGAGTGACTGTCCCGTCATCTTGAGATCCTATTTGACAGGTCACTACAGGCAGTATCTTCCGCAAGGGCAGTTATCTGCCCGTGTTGTAGCCGTTTTTAAAGAGGAAAACCGTCTGAAGATAGAAATATACATTTACTTTTCTAGAGGACCGCGGGATGTTTTGCCCGCATCAGAACGGTTTTAGAAGTGGTCTGTCGACCGTAACACAACTTGTTGAAATATTTCGTGATTTTTCCCACACCGTAAACATCAAACAACAGACTGATGCCATCAGCTTCGATTTTTGAAAGCATTTATACCCCACAAAAAAGTTCGTATGAAAAAAAAGGCTAATGTCGTAACGCTGTGAATTAGATTGAGGCTTATATATCAAATCAAAGCCAGAGTCGAAATTGAGGAAAGCATACCTGCTCCTTTACCCGTATCATCAGAAATCACTCAGGGCTTTATCTTGAGGCCATTGCTGTTTTTAATATACGTCAAAAATATCCAAAAACCAACAAAACTAAAGCTATTTGCTGATGACCGCCTTCTTTACTCTCCAATAGACAACGCGAGTGATCAATTAAACTTCAACAGGAATTTAGAATTTTAAGGCAGTTGAGCAAGGGGAGGCAAATGCAGATAAATCTTCGTAAATCGGTATACATTCATATAACAAAAGAAATGTCTTGCGTTTTTTGTTATAATATGGGAAATATTAACTTCGTAATGTGTGCAGTTGAAACAGGGTCAGCGAGCCTACGCGCGTGTGGCAAAAGGCACCCGCTTAGCCTCGCTAACTTGTTTTGTCACGCCGCGATAAGGCGCTGTACGCAATTGCAGTCTAGAGTCCCATGGAAAAAAAATATTTACAAAGAAAAATTGAAGTTTCAAGGGATACTGAACCGAAATTTGAAATTTTCAAATTTCGTTCGGAAATGGGTCAAGCATGACGTGTAATAACCGTAATTCATAATCGCAGGTTTGTATTTTGAACGATTGGCTATATTTTTCGTTCCAAACGGTGCACTCGAGCGAGCGCTCGAAGAGAAGCGAACGGAGGGCGCGATGCGTCATGGGATATCCGGCGCAAACAAAAACAGAAAGAAAAGTTTCCCCGCATTCGTGACGTAGCAAGGCTGGCGGGATTATGAGCTTTGCCCTTGGTGGCGTTGTCAGCGTTGTGGTGGTGTCAATAGCGTCATCGCGTTACAACCGAGCCGTTCGAAGTGCCCGTGGGGTGACGAGCGTGTGGCTGGCCCAAGAAGCACGTAGCTTCCACAGCACTGTCAGCTTAGGGCTGAACGGGGTGGGAAAGCAACTTTTGTCCGAGTTTTGAGCGACTGGCTAATCTTCTAGGGGGAGAATGGCTGCATCCGGCTGCACAAACGAGGGTCCGAGAAAGAGGAGAGTCCACCCTTTCCGTCTTCTTGGACTGTTTGGTTCAATTCGCGATTTGTGAGTTGGGGAGGAAAGCTAAGAAGGAAAATGTTGAAATGCCAAAGAGCGGCGCTGCGCCAGAGGAATCTGCTACGTCACGACTACGTAGCAGATTCCACAACGTTGCTAGACTACCTCCCAAATAGGCTCCGCATGCATCCACCAGGTGCACATTGGAAGATCGTTTATTTAGCTTTAAAATTAGTTTTCTTGTGCCTTTCAACGGAAGACTGGTGTTTTTGAGGTTAGGTGCAACATGCAACACATTCAAGCTAGAAAATGAGCGCTGAAATTAAGTTTCCTACCCCTTTAAGGTTGACTGTATACGTCTTATGCTCTCGAAGAATTGACGAACAAAGCCTGTGACTAAAATTTCTAAACCAATGTTGTCTTCCGTTACTGGATACTAGAAGGAAAGTTGTCTACTGTCGAGACCGGTTATAACGAAATCGGATATAACAAAATAGCGGCTACAGCGAAGCGATCACGATTTCCCATTCTCTTTTTGCACTTCGTTAGAGCCGAAGTCGGTTATAACGAAATAGGGATATAGCGAAGTGATTTCCCATTGCCGTTGACTTCGTTATAAGCGGTCTTGACAGTAGTTAAAACAGTTTTAGTCCTTAAAGGGATACTACAACGAAATTTCGGCGCTCATTTTTTGGTCTATATGTGTTCAAAAGAGCAGTATCACATGGAACATACCAATATCTTGTTAAAAAAGTCTCGAAAAGGAATTTTAAAACGAATTAAACGATTAGCAAAGAGCACCTGGTGGATGTCGCTAACGCCTCGTTTGTAATGCTCGTCTAGGAACCTTGACAGCTAGTGACGGAAGTCGTCTCGCCTCCGGCCACGACGAGAGAAGGGTGGAAGGAGGAAATCCCCTCTTTCCGAGAATCCTTTTGTGTGTCGCAGAAGTCGCTATTGTCCCCCTACAAGATTATAGAAGATTAACCCGTCACTCAAAATTCATACAAAAGCAGCCGCTTCGGTGGCTGGACCGACTAGGCCATCCTCTCGACGTCAGCCTCGCCGTAGCTTTGCCTGGCTTTGCTCGTTTGAGACGACTTACGTCACGATTGCGCTGGGCCTTCTCCGAGCGCTTGCCAGAGTGGGCCGTTTATAACGAAAAATACAGCCACCAGGATCAAAATACAAACGGGCGATTGTCATTTACGGATATTGTGGATCATATTCAACCTATTTTTGAACACGACGGGAATATTTCAAATTTCGTTGAAGTATCCCTTTAAGATGCAAGCTTGTGCGATTTGGTGATAAGAGTTCCTATTAGTAGCAACTGCGCGTTATAAACATGGGACAAAAGGAGATGACGCATAGGACAAACAAGTCAGGTGCACGTGTTCTCGCAGCAGTGCGAGGTTGCAGTACCATGGAAGCTGCGCTAGCCTTGACAACATAGCACAAAATATTTGACGCCGAGTATCGGGTCGCTGAAAACGCTCTTGTTCCTAGAACAGCTTCTACGCCGGTGTCTCTCCTTTGCAGACGCCTTATACAATCTTGTGCGCAGCAAGGACGAGAACAAAAGGAGAGAACAGGACACAACAAGGCGCGTATAAGATGTCAAACCAACTCGCCCAAACAACCACCCTTCTTGAATTTGCAGACGCGATTCTAAAATATTATTCCCTGCCTAATAAAGACAGTCGTTTTTTTTTAATGGGGTTGATTTTCCAAGCAAGTAATAAATCACTGGTTATGAACAATAAAGTTCAGATGCGCTTGTCCATTCAACAGCGGTTTCAATATCTCACAAGTATGCCAATAACAAAAACATCATGCTGTGTACAGATTTATTATCAGATTTAACGAATTCTTCGCTGTGCCGCTTATTGTAGTAAGTCATTTAAAATGTATTGCCAATTGTTATAGCTACTATGCGTTATATGTGGGTCTTTTTTATGCTTTTTCTTCACAGAATATTCTTAATCAGAGCCAACTAGTGAATCGAAATCGAAGTTTGCAAGCCAATTTAACATTTATTGTTTAGTGAAGGGCACGCGGGTGACTTGGATCTTCCATAAACGGCGGCATAACGGTTAAAGAGGCTGCAAAATATGATGAACATTAGAACGAATCGTTGTTTTTAACTTTCATGGCGAAAGGTGAAAAAGATACGTAATGCTTTGGTTTCGCTTGTACATACAATGTTCTAGACATGTATACAAATTCGGATGAAACTATCATCTTCTGTGTACACAAAAGTGATGTCTGCCAGCAAGTCATAATCTCGAACTTTAACTTCAATCAGGTATGCCATGTATTATAGAGAAGTAAATTCATGGCTTATTGATTCAATGTCAAATAAGTCATTCAGAATACATAATAATGGAAATAGCGAATAACGGTGTGGTGTCCAATAAAAAATTACACCATCTCCCGAGGGAAACCATAGGGTGATGCGGAGCATCGTGTTGGTTCCGAGGAAAGAAGTCGGTTGCGTGCTGACGTCGAGAGATGGCGCCACCGACTGCCCTAGCGTTACTCCACGAGAGCCTTCGTCGCGGCTCGCGGCAGAGAAACTTGGAACGCTCACCGCTCGCCCGTTTTATTTTTTTTCACACTTGAAGGAGAGGAGACTAGAGGAGGAGAGTTGCGCGTGCGCCCGCGGCGTGAGTACAATCGAACGCACGCGCAGTGCACGCAGCTGGTAGAGAAGAGAGCGCGGAGAGAGTAACGCGCAGCTGTTGGAGAGAGGGGAAGGAGGAAGTTGCTCGTGCGCAGTGTGAGTGCGGACTACGACGCCGCGGGACATAGACCCGAGCAAGAGATGCTCCGCATCTAAAATGTGCATTTGACTTTTAAACGGGATTGGCAGTTCCGTGAGGCTTTTCGAATTAGTTAATGTTAGGTCGCATGTAAGGCGATAGTTGTACAATGTGCAAGTCATTATATTCTGTATTCCTTCGCACACAAATTTAGAGTTAACACAAACATGACAATGCCATTTAGTGTTACTATAGTGTTCAACGCTGAGATTGGTGTCGAATGCTGAGTTTCGCTATTTAAGCTGAAAGCACATACTAGGCACATTCCATGGAGCTAAACGTTTTGATGGTAGACTCTCCAACTCGGAAGAAAACTGGAAAAAATATACCGTGTTCGTGCTATGTCAGAACTCTGTAGACTGCGTGAGTGCCGATATGACGAATATTGATCGCTGATTCCACTTTCATTTTGCTTATTTAGCTGTGTCAAACAAAGTTCAATCGATTGTCATTAAAATGTAGAAGTCACTCGGTCATCTATACTGAATGATATTGTTTGGACGAAAATATATGGGTAGGAAAAGCTCTTTTTACCCCTACTACTAGCTGCTTCTACTGTTTGGTTTGTGAAATGCAATTCTAAAAGGTATATGATTTCAGGCTTATGAATTTTATGGGAAATGGCGAACAAGCATCCTCTGAACGTATAAGCCATAGGTCGCTACGGTACAAGACATTGACAGTGGATCAGCTACGAAAATGAGGGGAGTATCACTACCGTGTTTATAATGTCTGCGTACAAGTGGCCTGGGGGAGGGAGTCGCGGTGGGCCACGCGAGAGCGGGTGGGGGGGGGGGGAGGGGAGTGTCGCGGCGGGCTACCGCGGCGGGCTACCGCCCCGGGTGCCGCTGACCCTCGTGACGCCACTGCTCTTCGCTTAAAACATTGTCTGCTTTCGAATGACAGAGCATGTGTATGTATTGAGATTGCATCTTCAATCTTGTTTTGTTATTTGGAGGTATCTTGGAGGTATATTTTGAGCTATTTTTGAATACCTCCAACTTTTGGAAGTATCCAACTTTTTTAGGTATATTTTGAGTGCCTCCGAAAGATACAGGACTCGGAGGTTTCTAGATCAAATGTAAGGATTGAGTGAACCAAAGAGTGATGTGTAATAGAGGAGGAGGGAGGAGGATGATGGGAGGAGGAGAGGGTATGGAGCAGGAGGAGCTGCGCTCTAAATCGGCATTACAGGGAATTGTATAGGTCTTTCTTTTTTTATTACACAAAGAAGGAAGGAAGAAAACAGTAAGCATCTTAATCAGACAAAATAGACACCACACACGCGCCAACCAAGCAGATTTTTTTTTCAAGATAGGTTTTATCAGTGGCTACGTAGTGCCCTTCATAGTTTATCGAAGGTGCCCGAATTCTTTTTTAGATTAAGCCACTGACGGCTCGCTGACAAATTTCCCGCCAAGTTCAGAGATAAAAAAAAGCCTCGATGATTTCTCTTGTCATTCTGTCTGTATGTTTATCCAAAACAGTGGCTTCACTAGAATTGGGTTTTCACTTGCAGTCCCTGCAGTGTAAAGGTGGCAACGCCCCAGCAGTGGCCCTGAGAAAATATGAATACGTTTAATTTGTTTAAAAAGAAAAAAAAACAGTTTATAAACATGTAATTTGTGTATTTTTTTTTGCTAACCAGTCCTCATGATAGAGGTTTTGTGAAATTTGGCGATTTCAACCGTAGATCGATGCACACGTATTAATTTAGCGTTATTCTGGCAGCACTCCTGTTTTACTTTGCCTGTGTAGGCAAAACATGGCACTTCTAAAGAAGTCTTTAATAAAGTCTTTATAAAGTTTATAAATCTCATTAGTTGAGAAAACAAGTAACTTTACAGAAGGCATGTTTAGGTAGTATAGTGGTTTCTAACATACTGGTATAATTAATAAAACCTAGCCTACTAAACAGATCCACTTTTCAACATACATTCTAACAAACAGCACCCCTATGAAATACGCATTTGTTAGAATCTAGCTCGACTACTCTTCAGCATATTGGTTCCATTCATTAAGTGCTTTGTTTGCTCGCTTCTTCTCACATCTGGAAACCTTTATTCAGCAGTGTTGAATTACATCATTTCCTGTTCCCAATCTGTCTAACATCGCAGCCTGCGTTCCCAGTGTGGATGAGAGGTTCTTCGAGTATTTCTTCTGTACCACCAAGTGCGGCTAAAAGTTTGGTGAGTTTTGGCTGAACGACGTGGATGGTCGGCTTTGATTCGCCTGCTTCGAGTGTACCCACTAGGTACGCAATTGCAAATGTCAGTGTAGTATGAGTATAAAGAATATTTAAGGTAGTGTACAGAGAACCCAGCTATTTCAAAGAAAGTAAGTTACATTGGGCACAATATAAATTGTCGAAGTTTCACGGAGTTATTTTTTGCAAAAGTATAGACTTCTGTGCTTTTCATTGTAAACTTTATTGGTGTCATCCCTAAAGATTCACTTCTCCAAAGCACGCCTGTTATAGCGGCAAAGCGTGCTTTTGGGCGAGTGTCTGTCGAGTCTTTGGGGGGGGGGAGTTTTGGGCACGCAGAACGCTGCGTTCTGTATCCCGCTAAGCATAGGTACCTTCACCATTAATACTCACCCTTTATAATAGAATTTACGATTTTTTTTTTTGTGATGACTACTTCAGTAATAGTAGGATGAGCTTTAGTTTATTTTTCTCTTGCAGCAGTTAATCTAGACACAAAGTTAAGTCAGAACAACCTCGATTGAAATTGAATAACTTATTGTAAGCCCGTTCAGTTGTGTATGTCATTTTGTTTTCTTTATTTTATCTAGTACAGTATAACCTGCCAGAGAAATCTTACCCATGTTGTATATGAGCATGAATAATTCAGAGTGCATACAAATTGAATGCACATTTTGGATAAGAATATATTAAAAATTTTAACCCGTATATTTTATTTGCTTAGACATACCCCATATAATATTTGCTGCTTTTTTTCATTATGCTTTTGCATGATGAATCATTTCAGTTCTGATGTCTCCTGAGAGGTGGCAAGCAACCCTGGTTGTAAAAGGCCACGGCATCTCATCAGACACTGATCGTCGCCTAGACACAAAATAAGTGTAGTTTATAATGTAGCCAGTCTAGACTTCATCTGTCGATAGCCCTGCCCACCCGATTATTAGTGGGCTGTTTCTGAGACGCGCAGTGCAGTTTCTAATGGTGACAACTGCTCAACCCAGCTCGAAAGGTTGCATTTATCGAGCTTATTTGAATTTCCGACCAGGACTAGTTTAGCTAAATGCGCATTCAAGTAAAAATGCACATGAATTTATATGTAGCTATCATATGCCGAGCATATAAATTCAAATAGAACTGCTGCCTCGTTATAGGTTCCAGGCTGTAAGCTCTCTTTTATTGACAAATTTTCGATATCCTAAAGGGAGGAAATCACTTTAGGCTGCTGTCTTTCATGTTTTTTTTAAGTGTCATTATCAGCCTCGTTTTCCTTTTCAAGTGCCATTAACGTACAGATAACTTAACAGTTTAATTAAATTGTACAAGTTCTTCTCTTTTTTTTTCAGCGTGCTTCCGGGGTAGTTATTCTAATGGTAGCTTAAAAGTCGGGACATTTCTTTGTCGGTTGTGCGTCATAGTTTTAGAGGTGAGCAAAAAAGTTGCATTTCTTGTTTAAAATGTTCTCTGTTGGTTTAACAAAACAAACTTCCTCGCTCGGAGCCATTCAATGTCGCAGTCCGCTACAGCGGTATTCCAAAATATTGCATTTGAACCAGAAGAAAACAAATTATAAATCGCCCCTTTAGCATATTTGTGTTTCGTGTATCACACTTTGTGCAAGCAGTTAGTTTTGAAATGTTTTCTATACAAGTTTAATAATGCCATCTCCCATTACAATTTCAAAAGTGACGTAACTTTGTAGGCTCGCTCATGTCATTTAAATTTAAATGGGCGGTTGTTTTCTTTTGCACTTGTTTTGTCAATTGCAATTTTTTATGGTACACCATTTTAGGTCTGCACCAAACCCTGGGCAAAGAAGCGACATTTGCTTTCACGACGGGGCATCGACCACGGGCCAACCATGAAAATCAGGGAAGTGTTTTCGTGATGTTCATTTTATGACCTGAACGAACTGATGTTTAGTTTCTAGTGAGACCAGTGTCCCTTTGTTGACTCTGATTTGCCTGACATTGTCTGTGATCGCAGGCACCTCGAACTGTAATCTAAAAAATTATCTTGGGTTCCAAACTTTGTTTACTTAAAGTAAAAAACTAAGTGCGCAGGCGAGTTGACGTGGTAGCTAATCGTGCCGTTTATCACCATAAAACTGTGGTGCATAAAATTTAAAAAAAACTCTTAAAGAAAGGAATAGTCGCAGGTGTTAAACGACATGATTTGTTTACTTGTTTTCTCGATTTAAAGATAGTGATATATAAAAAATGTCTGAATTTTTAAGATATTTTTTTCTCATTACATCGAAAAACAATTTTGCACGGCTACCAATTCAATAACCGTGGAACATTTTATTTTTTTTTCGAGTTGGCGGCGATGATTTTGGTCAGATTCAGTTCCGTTTTAGACAAAAATATTTGTTCGTTTTTTTTTGTTTTGTTTTTACACTGAATGATGATTGGGCTAGAATAAGTTCGTTTAAAAGAAGAAGAAAAACATCACAGAAACGTTTCATTTCTGTGCCCTGGCCAGTGCTCACAAAGGAGGATTTGTGAAATCTTGTTATTTCAACGGTAGGACGATGTACAATTATGAACTTAGCGTTATCCTCGCAGCACCTCTTGTTTTATTTTGCTTCTATTTGCCAAATATTGAAAGTCCTAAGAAAAAGCGAGTGTTTAATAACAATATAATATTAATTGTGTAGACGAGTAACTTCACAGAAGATTGTTTAGGTGGTGTAGTCTGCATTTCCTAACACGTTGGCATAACAACAAACTACCTACCAGACAACTCAATTTATCAACATACTCGTACATTCTATCAAGCACCAGAACCAAACACGCTCTTGTGCGCGATACATTAAGTGCGCGATACATTTTTCCTTATGTTCGATGA
>JAZHYW010059931.1:0-11617 GCA_037355805.1 Ixodes ricinus | reverse complement strand
CACTATAGATGAGAAATTTAGCCAGCGCAGTACTACGATTGCTAGCCCGGGGATTTTAACGTCCATCACGCCGCACGCCGGTACGATGCTCATCCAGATCGAAACGGGCAGGGGTGAGGATTGAACTCCGGATAAGTTGGTTCTCTGCAACGCGAAACGCCCTCACGACACAAGGTGCAAAGGCACCATTTTTAAACGCCATGAAAAGAAAAAAAAGTTAACAACGTCGGTGTGTATGGTTTGTTTTGTGTGTCTGCTACTTGTTAGCTGTGTGTGTGCTAATTGTGCGCTGTGAAGTTCCTGCAGCCTTTTCTTCTTCTTCGGGGCTGCCGTTCACAGAAACAAAACTCTGTCCAATATACAATCTGCTTCGGCGAAATTGGTATTGAGCGGAGTGTCAGTTTTGTATTTTTTGTACGGTGAAGGAACTCAAACAACATAATCTCTTATACAACGAGATCTAAAACAACCTACCCGACTTATCTAATTTTAAAAGAAAACGTTTCACGATGCGACACTCCAATTTGCAACCGCAAAGATGCAACTAGGGGGTGCATTTGTATCGTGAATATATCGAGGAAAAATATCCGCATCTACGAAAGGCTATAAATAGAAGTTTAGAATTTTTCTATTGATCAATATGAGGTTATACATGTTTATATTAAAGTTAGAGGAGCTTGCCGTGGGCCTGGTTAAAGGGGGTACTCCCACAGTGTTTTCTATGAACGTACATTTCGAAGCCAATCGTCTAGACGGCGTTTAACTATACTTTACGAAACGCACGTTTTGATACGAAAATCTAGATGGCGCTTCAAACGAGGGAAGGCGGACTGAGGGGGGGTGGAACTCCCTTCCGCAGGAGTTCCACAACTGCAACGCTGGCAAATCTAACGACCGTTACACATTTCAGTTTGAGTGTGCCCGAGAGCGTTACGTTTCCTTATAACCTAATACAACGAGATAAATATGGACCCACACGCTGCTTACAAACCCGTCCGTGTTTGCCCCCACCACGCGTGGGTACTGCGCGTGCGCAAGGAACCAGGTCCGCCTCAATGGATAAGTTTGCGCATGCGCCGCGTCGACACTAGCGCCACCGAAGATGCGTGACGTCAGAGCCGCGTCTTATGCGGAGCGCAAGTTCGTCTGCTTCCTTTGCAGGGGTTGTGGTGACGTCAGAACGCCGAGCTCTGATTGGCTCTGATTGAAGGGCAGGGAGTAGACCTCAAGGCAGCTTGCTCTGAGGTCTACCCCTATTCTTCCAACAGAGCAAATCGGAGCTCGGCGTTGTAACGTCACTCCAACCCGTTTGCGTGAAGCAAACGAACTTGCGCTGCGCGCATAACAAAATTTCGGGGACAAACCCGGTCAAATACAAAACTTGAAAGTATAAAAACAGCGAGAACGAGGACGGGAACAGGACATGAAAGATGTCCTGTTCCCGTTCTCGTCCTCGCTGTTTTTTAGTACTTTCAATTTTTGTATCTATTAACCAACACGCTCGTTTTCAATTGTAACCGGTAAATACGTGCACTTTTGTCTCGGTAAGATCAACAGCTCACAATATGAACGATTTCGGGGACAACGGAGGTGTCCGCATTAACCAGACATGACTGTACGCTTTGCGAAACTGAGGAAGAGCAGGAGGCAAGAGGGGACATCAGAACCCCGAGCTCTGGTTCGAGGGATCAGTGGGTAGAACCTAAAGCTAGCTGCCATCACCTCCACTGCACTCCTGGAACGCGTTGGACTGAGAGAGAGTCAAACTCCAAACGCCGGCGTTCCGCGTTCTAAAGCGTTCGACGAGTGCGGTGGAGACGAAGCCAGCTTTATGTCTTTCCAATTGACCATTCCAACCAGAGCTCGGCATTCTCACGTCCCGAGGCGCTCTCGCAACACCTCGTAGATAACAAGGCCGTAGTGCCGAATGGGATGACGTCATCAGCGAAGGCCAACGCTGATCACAGGGTTGGCCTTCGCTGGACACGACGATCGCGTCAACGTTCGGCTCAAACTCGACTGCAAAGCGAGCGCTGACGCAGCACTCGTTTCTAATCTGCGTGTCCAGCATTGGCCTTTGCTGGTGACGCAAAAATGTCGGCACCACGGCCTTGTCTTCTAGGCGGTGTTGGCTCTCGTCTTCTCCTCTCCTTCAGCTTCCCTGCGCAGAACTAAACCGAAGGTTTTTGGCGTACTTGCAAGGTCACGTCTATGCACCATGTATGAGAAATGGTCGCCCACATCATCAGTTATTTCGAGGCCACTGTCGCGTAAAAAATATAAGAAATATATATCCGCAAATGGAAAGTTTCCAGAGCAACCCAACAGATGGTGCCGGTGTGCCAGTGTGTTCTTTTGGTGTAAGCGGTTACAAATAAAAAGAAAACCTACTCGAGTTTGGTGAAAAGAAGTTGAATAAAGCAGCTTTCAGTATTTTTTTTTTCACGTACCGCATGGGGCGTTGCAGACCACACAAAAGTGAATGTCGACTGCAGGATGGAGTATTTCTTGACGGCAGACAATTCTTCCGAGCGCGTGCGCTTTACCCTCTCCATGAAAGGAGGCTCCCACGCGTTCAGCTTTATCACCTGAAAAAAAAAATCACATATATATATATATAAATATAAATAAATAAGATGACTAAGGGTGGTACGAACTTTTGTAGAACCTCGATGTTGGACTGGTTCCGCGAATTTTCAAACTTTCAGCGAATTTCGACGAAGCTCGACGTATACGAAAAGTGTTGCCCGACATCTACACAACTTTTGGGAAACAAATAATTTGGGAAGTAGTTTATATTATATCTTATTAAGCGGTTACCAATGCTTACACTCTATAAAAGCAAACGCATGTTACTTTTGATGATTTAGTTGGTTTAAGAGGGTAAAACAATAAAACAATACACCCAATTAATATTGTACTTTTCTTCCGCCAAGCAACGCTAACTCGTTTTAATTTTTTTTTCATGCGCATGGTGGTTGCACTTTATTCTACCTTTTGTTGGACTTGGCCTTTCAAGTTCAGAAAAGTCGAACCTGGTCGAACTCGAACGTCAGCGGTGCCGTGACATAGAGATAACATGACTATAGTGGCCACTGAGTTCTTGCATGGCTTTTCTCTCATATATGCCATCTTTTAGACTTCTGAAACTGTAGTTTAGACAGAGGAAGTTATGTTTGCTCGAAAGCCGAAGATTAATTACGCCGCATCGCGACAAAACAGTCTCCACAAGTTGAACTCTTAGTCATTTTAAATAAAAAGAAAAAGAAACAAACGTTTAATAGAAAGAAGCCAATTGGAATTGTATACTGTTTAGCGCTCTGTTTTTAAACTTAAAATAAATTATAATGTATTGATTTGATTCATATCCACGACGCCGGCAAACTTAAGACATAAATATGTTAATAATCAATATATATATATATATATATATATATATATATATATATATATATATATATATATATATACATTAAAAGGATAAATTTGTATATATCATATAAAGAAGAAATGGCGAGTGGAGTACCTCTCTACTACTACAATCACTGTCTTGGCCACATATTAGTAAGTTTCGCCCTTCTGTCTTAAGCCATTCTAGAAATGTTCAATTTGGAATAGGCGCCCTGAATACACCCAGCGCAGTGCGTTCAGCTTAAGAATGGAAATGGACAAAATTTACTCAAAATAAATTTCCTTCAAGACACTTTGGCGACATTGCTACACAAGTTTTGCCCCCCCCCCCCCTTTTTTTTTCCTGTCTTAAATTTTAACTTGTACACCTATATATATTTTTTTCGTCAGCGAAGGTTTTGGACGGACAAGTACCCTGATTCCGTTGAGAATTTCATTTGTCTGACGAAGCCGAGAGTCCTTCGAATCCATTTGCCGCCTCTGCAATAAAAACAACAAAACATGAATATCCTTCTTTTTAAATTCTATTAGTGCGCCGTCAAACAATCTTACGAAGCACATGCTTAGAGATAGAAAAACATTGCCCTGAAAATAAACTCCGGAGACAACCAGGACGCTGCACACTGCTGCACTTAGTTACACTGCCGTGTTTAAATTTAGCGGACTTATTAGCGGACGGTATGCAGGTGACATCGTGACGTCAAGTGATGCCGTGACGTCACGGAAAACTGAATTCCCACTGAAATTAGCGGAGGAATTTTCCCGCTATATTTACTGACAAATCTTCCAACTATATTTAGCGGTAACGTGTATCCACTATATTAAGCGGGAACTTGTCACTTCATGAGATGATGCTGTATGACACTGTGGAATCTCGGTGTCATGACATTAATCTCCCGGCTCAATATATTAAAAAAATGTTCCGCTAAATTTAGCGAAAACTTTTTCCGTTAAATTTGTGTGAAACATTTCTCCGCTAAATTAAACGGAAAAATTGTGACGTCATGTGACATGTCGTCACGTGACACCGTGACATCGCAGTGTGTCACAACACTGATTCCTCGCAAAATTTAGGGGAGAAGTTTTCCCGCTACATTTAGTGAAAACACGTTTCTAATAAACTTAGCGGAAAAAATGTCTCCGCTAGGTCTAGCGGGGAAATTGTGACGTCATGTGAGATGCCGTCACGCGACAGTGTTTCCGCGCTTAATTTGGCGGCATCTTTTTCCCGCTAGATTTAGAGGGCCACGGCTACGTACATCAAGCGCACACGGTATACGCTGCGAAACCTCGACAATAGGGAGTTTTCGTAGATCGTTTTCGCCGTCCCGCTACGCTCTTCGCTACCCACTACGATACCCGGAACTCTACAGTCAAGGCTATCGGCGCGCAGGCGCAGTAGTGGCTTCTCCGTTGCGGAGGGTTTAGCGGAGGGGGAACGCAGGCTACGAAAACTCCCTATTAGGGAGTTCTCGTTGACCGTTTACCCATCTCCGCTGCGCTTTCCGGATTGAGGACGCCACCAGTGCGCGCAAGCGGCGATAGCCTTGCCTACAGAGTCCCTGATATCGTAGCGGGTTGTGGAGCACTTTGCGGGACAGTGGAACGATCTACGAAAACTCCCTAATAACGGCCATCGCCATAAAAGACTTGGGGAAGAGTGTCCAGTCATTTACCTGGTACTTGTCACAAACGTGGGCGACGCAGGTCGTCACGAGGGTGCTGGCAAGCATGGTTGCCACCGTGGCCAAGCAGGAGGGACCAAGGTATTTCCACAGGAACACCATGGTTAGGACTATCCGGAGAGGAACACCCCAGCAGTTGTGGCACAGCAGCAAGAACTGTCCCACCTGCTCCACATCGACGGACATCAGGTTCATTATCTCGCCGGCCGTGTACTGGCGGCGAGAACTGCTCGAGATGCGGAGGACCTGTCGCCAAGAATCCGTGAAAAAAGATTACGAGAAGATACACATCCGCTATGGTAGGATCTGAAAGCTGAAGAGCTGCAGAAGGTTCAGCGGTCGCATTGCCAGGTAAGGTAATGTTGATGTCCAAGTAGCAGAGTTCTTTGCGCCAAAACGTGGTTTTTGTGTGTTGAAAATTCAGGGTCCTGAAAGCACCCAAGAAAGTCGAAGTGTAACCAAACTTCTTATTCTTTTACAGAGTCCGGGTATTTCGGCCCAAAATTGGGAAGAAAGTACCAGACCTAAGCTTCAACGCCTGGTTGCTGGTTTATCACTTTGCTTCTTTGAAAACCAGTTCCCGAACAAATGGCTGAATTAGGCCTCACTTCTAGTTTTTCAGTTGTCACGTGGAATATTTTACTCGTGTCGGGCACTTTAGCAATATGTGGAGGACAAGTAAAAAAAAAAAGCCAAACTTCACATTTATTTATTCAGTTAGGGGTAAATAGAAGCACTTTGGTGCAAAAATTTTATTAGGCCCAAGTAAGATCCCTAGGGTTGCCAAACTTGAGCCAAGTCAGGCTTTAATATGGCGTGCTGCTTGGGTGGTCAATGTTTCATTAGTGGTCGATACGAATTAAGAGATTCGATCGCGTGAGGGTGTTTAAGTATTTGCGATATTACAGGATGAAATTATATATATTCCTTTTGTATCGCTTTGACTGCGCGTACGCAACACGAAGTTGGCGTGATGCCTTAGCATCACAGAAGATAGAAAGTTTGGGTTGGCGTGATTGAACCTAAAGACTTTTCTGCCGCTCCGGAGTTCTCAGTGATAGCCACAGAGGTAGCAAGTGACGAAAGGGTAAACTACCGGAATAGGTTTAACGTGGCGAACATGTCCCAACATAAAATATTATAACTAGTGTCACATGCATCGATGTCAGTGTGAGAACAGGACCTTACACTAGCAATAAACTGCCTAGATGAATCGAACCATATGGCTTCTTTTACACAGACTCTATGGTGGGGAAGGTACTTGAAAAAAATAAACGATAAGCCCCGAGATTTCACTGGAACGTCCAACAAATGTAACGGAAGATGAAATGGCTAAATATAGGCAGTCCAGTTGTAGGCACTGAACCCTGAGCCTCTGCGTGCAAATCAAGTGTGAAGCCCGCTGAACATCTATAAGTATAAAACAAAATCGGTCAATAACTTAGTAATTCAACAAAGTTCAGCTGATGCAAAGGTTTTAGCGTTTTAATGTTTTTTCATTTTATGCCTCGCTGGCGGAAGAAGTAATGCTAAATTACCTTTTTATATAGGGCACACGTAAGTGCCGACTGAACTTTATAGGCTCCGAGCGCCATGAGGTAGGCAGCGTGGGCGTTCAACACTCCTCCGACAAGCTGAAAAAAGGCGTATGCCGAGGCGTAGGCATAACCATGCCAGTTGTCCTGCTTCGTTTCAATGTACACCAGGAGGTAGCTGAAATAAAGGAAACATCATCTTGTTCTTACCCCAGTATAAAAAGAAACACAAAAAACACATTAGTTCTCCGAATTTCTTTGAGGCGACAAAAGGAAGAAGACGCTTTTTAGGTTTGAGTTGAAATGAAAGATGCATTTTGCAGTTGCCTGACTGATTAGTCCGGTATGTCAGGTTGAGTTTGAACAGAAAATGAGGCGCTTGTTACCCAGTAACTTTAACTTAATCTGGTTGGCTTTTCTTGCTTTTCAAATAATTTGGAACAACTCATTTTTGCTTGTAGTGTTTACTCCTCGGATTTAAGGAGTTTTTATTTCTAACTTTGAAATGCAAGACTCGATACTACATGATCGAGCGAATGAGATGTGTCATTTCTATCCTAATCAATGCACCTACTGCAGTCGTTATCTTTGTGGTATATTTTGAGTTCGATGACGAAATTCTATTATTAACATAATAACTCTGACATGATAATCATGAACCACTCGAGCTTACTTCCAATAAATGTTATTGTTATCTAAATCGGACAGGGATTCGAACTAAAATCAGCATAAAATAACGCGTTGCAACTAGAGCCCCGTTACTCGGAGAGGTAACGACACATCTTGAAGAGAGCCGCTTGCTATTTCGGGCAATCATAATAGCAAACAAACGCGAAAAAAAGTAGAACACATTAGCATAATTATGCTGACAAAGACCGCTGGAATGTGTTGTGAATAAGCTACGCGCTTGCTACGTGTGTCTATGTGACATCACGTAGCACCACGAGAACGCCAGACTGTGATGTCGCACAATGTTATGTTCAAATTCACCAGATTAGCTCAGTTACGGAACTGCCCATAGACACCGCCGCTATGGTAACTGCATTGTTTTCTTGTCTCACCGCACCCTATGGCACACGCAGTTTGGAAACGAAAATCTAGATGGCGCTTTAAACGACGGAAGTTGGACTAAAGTGAGTGACGGGGTAGCCCTCTCTGCGGGAGTTCCACATCTGAGGTAATCTAGTAAGTAGTAACGTTCGTCATGTCTCATGACGTCACGCAGTTGCGTGATGTCACATGACGTAAGTGTATCAGGTGACGTCACAGTCACATTACGACAGGCTGTCACGTGACTTGAAGCTGTCGCGTGAGATTATAGTGTAACATGATCGCACAGTCCTTCGTGACGGTTCTTCGTCTGTTTTATCGTAGAATTCGGGCGATAAGAGAGATTTCTTGTTGATATACCTTAATATCCCGAGTCATCGCCCACCCACCTGCTGCCTTAAATACATAAAAAGGTTGGGTAAGCCACGTCTGAATAGGTAAGCACTAAAAGTGCTGAAGAAGCTAAGAAAACGCAATATGTTTGGGGCGTATCTAGCACGGCTGCACAAGTTATACATTAAACTCAAAACTCGAATTAGATTTACTTGTTTATGCAAGAAATGCTCACGAAAGAACGTTTTACTATTGCAAAGTTCGTTGCTCACATAAGCTCCTCAACCACCGCCGGTCGGCATACAAGGCGAACGTTTGATCCGTGAAAGCATGTTTCTAACACAACTACGTTCTGGAGGAAATGCGCAAAGGAAGAGAAGCAACTTTCCCTCCTTCCTTTTACTTTGTGACGGACGTCCTCCAACTGTAAGGTCCGTGGTCTCGTCATTCGGGTCGCATAAATGTCTATGGATCGCGGAGTCCACGTTGGGCATTTGTAAAAATGAACAATCACTCGGTGTTTTTCAGAGCGCAGCTCTTAGGCGCCCGTTTCCGGCTTGAGCGGCGACCGTCGACGTCGCCGTCGGTGTAATTGCGTGGTGCATTATGAGACGCGTGACGTCACTGATGACGTCATCAGTGACGTCACTGATGACGTCATCGGCGTCCGCATCGTCATCGTCATCATCACCGATGACGTCATCAGTGACGTCACTGATGACGTCATCGACATCCGCATCGTCATCGTCACTCATGACGTCATCAGTGACGTCACTCATGACGTCATCGGCATCGTCATTCTCACGTGACCCCCCCCGCCCCCCCCCGAGGTCACGTGACCCCTCCCCTCCCCCCCGACGTAACTTGACCCACCCACCCCAGTACCCTTCCCTCCTCCTCCTCAAGAGCTGCGCTCTAATTCGGCGTTACAGGGAGTTGTAAACGGCTTTCACTTTCTTTTTAACGCGATTGCGGTTAGGAGAGCTTGTGTCGCAGAAAATCCGGTGTCGGCGTCGGCGTAGGAGTCGGCGTAGGCGTCGGTGGGATCAAAATATCCCATAATGCAACGCGCGCAGCCACGTGTGTTACACGTGGCTGCGCGCGTTGCATTATAGGATTTACCGGCTATCTTTGGCGGGACAATTTCCCCGCCAAATTCAGCAAAACAATTCACGAGCCAAATTTAGGAGAAACTTTCCCGCCAAATCTAGTTGAAACTTTTTCCCGCCAAATTTAACGGGTCGATAGCGTCATGACGTCACAGCCATGTGTGACGTCATGTGAGACGTGACGCTACGGACTAGACCACGCGCAGATGCTTGCACGGCTTAGCAACGAGATCGCGCTTATATGAGAAGGCTTTGCGAACGGGAACCGATAACGCTATCGCGTTCCACTCTTAAAGGCGAAGCTTAAGTGTTTTCCAATATTTTCTGAAAAACGATATTTCGGTGACTGGGAATTTTACGGTAAATAAAACAGCGCCTGCGGCGGACGACGAGGAGGAAGAGGAGCGAGTGGAGGGAGTAGAAATCCCTGCGCCCTCGTAGCACAGTGGAGGTTACGAGCCCTCTACTCCAATCAAGAAGTGCCGGAAGCACAACGTCACTGCTCTCGGTCCTCTCTCATTGGACGTCCTTTGCGTATCATCCGGTCAAATCCAGAAAGCAAACGTGGTAATGCGCTTCCAGTCTGTATGTACGCATGTGCGTGTCTTTTAACCTTCCACTGCGCTCTGACTTGCAATTACTCCGAAGGTAGAAATAACTTGGGACAATCATAATTGTTCGCGAATGCGAAAAAGTAAAAAAAAAAGAGAAAAAAGATGTGTTTTTAGGAAGTAAAACGAAGATGTCGTTACTTTCCGAATTCAACGGTCTTAGCTACAACAAGTATATAAAATAGTGGAGAAAAACAACAACAACAACAACAAAACTGCGTATTATAAGATTCACAGACTACACTGTCTAGAGTAAAATCCTGAGCAAGCACCCACTCAAAATTTGGAGATAACCATGTAAAACTGGTGGAGGTCGCTCCTTCGGCCAACAACATGTAAATATATCTTTTCTCTGTATTTTTCGAATGTTACAAAATTAAGGAGTGGGCGCTTATTGTAGAATGGGCTTGGTGCTCGGTATTTTACGTTCGTGTCATCGCTCCCTTTTACACTGAATACTGTCCTTGCAATAGCATGGACTTTATTTCAATCGCTATACAATATTTCCGTATTGAGTTGATTAGAAATAAATAAATGAATGAGTGAAAAGCAGTTTCTTCTGCGCTATGTGCGATGTTCCGTTTCTATGCTGATGCTGCGTATTATTTAATATTATGCGTTATAGCATAAAAGTACAAGGAAGCAAGGGGCTCCGTCAAGCTGTTAAAGAGCTTTTTTCTATCTCTTCCGCTATTCGTGTATTAGAATGCAAAATAAAGTTCCTCTTACAGACGTCATCGCCAATCTTTCCTCTACCGATACACAGCAAACGCGATTATGAGGTTTTTTTCTTGTTGGTACCGCGTGTTCTTCACACCGACCAGCCACCCCACTCATTCTGTTGCCGAGTGCTTCTTCAGTTCTACTCACCCAAGCATCACAGGGGGAACGAAACCGGCCAAAATCCAGAAGAATTCGATCAATGCTGACGCAAACATCTCCCAGCGGCATACTTCGAGCAGAACGGCAGAAAGCGGCCGTTTCTCGTAGCTGGACGTCTCAACTACGACTCCTTTTTCGTCCACACAAGTCCTTCGTCGAAAGAAGAAAAAATAAAAATAAACGCAATTAAGATAGTCAGATTGCTAATACATCATACAAGAGACAGGCAGAAGACACTGTCTGAAACGTGCTTGAAGGTCCCGCCTGATTGTTCCGTCAAAAACTGTCTTTAAACATGTCTGAAACGTATGCGGAGCTCAATCTCGTCTGCATCTTTTGCAGGGGTTGGGGCGACGTCGGAACGCCCAGCTCTGATTGGCTCTGATGGAAGGATAGTGGGCAGACCTCAAAGCCTATCCTTCAATCAATCTTCCATCAGAGCCAATCAGAGCTCGGCGTTCCGACGTCGCCCCAACCCCTGCAAAAGATGCAGACGAGCTTGTGCTCCGTATAGATGTGTATGTAGCAAACATGCTACGATCATGCGTGAGGCTCGTCCGCAGATGCATAGCCTCCTATATACTGACAAAACTCGGCAGAACGCCACGAGAGGCGGCCGCCGAATATGGAAAAGGTGGAACGGCAGACAACGTATGAGAGGAGAGCCACGTGACTGGCGCCCCGCTGCGGCGAGACGCCGAAACACACTTCTCCCGAGCGAGCAAGTGTGTTTCGGGTCCTCGCCGCTGCAAAAGCTGTGCGCTGAATACCAGAAATGCTCTGTGCTACCAGATCCGGGCACTCTATGGCTCCTCGTTGAACTGCCAGGCTTTGTGCGTATAGAGGAGGCTATGGCAGACCTTGTGTCTGCAGCGAAAACCGCTGTCTTTCTCTATGATGTACGAGCGGTTTCGTTTAAAGTCAGACGGCAGACAACGCTACGTTGAAATGAGTCAATCTGGCAGCGTCGGAAGGGCATACCACCACAGCCACGGAGGCAG
>JAZHYW010059930.1:0-14999 GCA_037355805.1 Ixodes ricinus | reverse complement strand
GATCCGACGTCCGATCCGGCAATACGATTGCCTGATCCGAAAAGTTTGGTCGTTTCAGACGTCAGATCGGTGACCCGGTGTGCGTCCGACGTGCCAGATAGTTTCGCACGGCGGACGGACTGTCGGAGGTGTCCAGCCAAGGACAGCACAGCTAGCGCGAACGTCATGATGACGTACTGGGTATGGCGAGACGAACAAGGAAATGGGACTGACCTGGGCGACGGGAATCCGGACGCGTTAATCCCGCTGACCCATTCGAAAAAAAAAATGGCCCCAGCAAAGAATGCACGCGCTAGCGGGAACGAGCTTCTAACTATCGCTCGTGCGAGCTGAACCGTCAATCTGGGACCAGAGATCGTACCCTGTAGTGTATAGGAACGCGGACCTCCGCTCGAGCGCTTGGATCTCCTGGGCGGAGCCGTACGGATCGTCGTGTCGCATGCGAGGTCGGAAGCGTGTGTCTCAAACTGTCGCGTGCGGCAATTCGGAGTGGCGTTCGGACTGTCGGATCGGACGTCGGATCAGGCGATTCTGCTGTCCATGTGTCTCGCGCTTAACTCACGGAGGCAGCTCAGCGAATGTCGATGCCGAAACATATGATTATATAAAAAAATGCAGAATGAGTTGTGACGCTAAGCAATACAAGCGTGACATTTTCTATTGCTTATATATCACAACTCTGACTTTGTTTTTTTGGTCTAATCATATATGTTTCGGCATCTTGATTCGCTGAGCTGCCTCCGTGAGTTCCGGTGATTGGCTATCTAAGTGTTGTTCGGGAAAGTAGGTTTATGTGCTTTTTATAGTTTAGTCACCTACTTCATAGTATTGAAGACAAATCACTCGGCGTTTGTTGCCATCAGCTAAAGCTCAGAGTTTCTGTTGTTCTTGAACGGCCATAAGCAATTTTCTGAGCTTCTCCGACATGAAGTGAATGAAACAAGGTTTGCTTAAATTTGCTTACCACAAAGGCCAACTGGCTGTTGGTAAGCACGCAAAATAAATATTGTATTGTATTAGTATTGTATTGTATAACACGTCATTTTCAACGAGCAGACATTGGAGGAGTCCAAGGGTTTTCCATATGCCGCAGGGTAGGAGAATCCCCTTTATGTAATACACCCATAAGCACATGACTAGTGCCTCCTCCAGAGTCGTGCTAGAGGAGAGTTTCACTGACTGGTTCCCAGAAACGATTTGTTTCTCCGAACCGAAGAAAACCTTGGGTCCTGAAACTCTTTCGTTAAGCGTACGGTCGTCCTGCATGCAGAGATTGTTCAAACATTGCGGCAGCGTCAAAATTACATTTATATTTTTCCATCCGCATTTTCACGTAATATGGTGATGAGAGAACTTCTGGCCAATCGAGACCGGAGGTGTTCTTCAATGTTCAGGAATGTTGTTGGGTCGTTTCCGCAGAAGGCCCCTTTTACCTCCTCCAGTTTTCCCAGAATCGTGACCATTGTGTTTTGGAATCGAAGTTCTGCTTCCGCCTTTACGTGTGTGAGAGATCATAGTGTTTTCCTTTAGATACAGAGAGTGGGAATTTCAATGAAGGTAATGAAGCGCTTTCACCTGTCTTCAAGCAGGCGGTAGCAAACAAATGCGAAAATAAAATGCAAACAGTTAAAAGATTTGAAACCCCTATCTGTAGTGACTGAATAGATAATCTAAAAAGTATAACTTTTGAATACTGTAGGTAACAAAGCAAGGATGCATGATTTCACTGAACCAATACTCGCACGCAAAACAATTTTACGAGGTTTCATCTTGAGCTGGGCTTGGTGAAATTTTTTAGAACTTCAATTCATGAAATTTCATTATATAAAAACGAACATATGTTTTGGTTCCCCAAATTTCGAAGTGTGCGGGAAACAAGGTCTGCTTAAAATTGTAGTTAACCAAAATAAAAGTATGCTACCGCAGACAATAAGAAAGTATACTACCGCGGACATCTTGAGCTGGGCTTGGTGAAATTTTTTAGAACTTTAATTTATGAAATTTCATTATATAAAAACGAACATATGTTTTTGTTCCCCGAATTTCGAAGTGTGCGCGAAACAAGGTTTCCTTAAAATTGTAGTTAACCAAAATGAAAGTATACTACCGCAGACAATAAGATAGTAAAAAGCCTGTCAGGCTTATTTGGTGTCAAGTACCACGAAAGGGCCCCAGTTTGCCACTGAAGTTTTCAGACAATCACATACCATTGACTTATGCCAATATGGTAACAATTAGTTGTGCAATCTTGGCCTCTGGTTAGGGCTGCTTGCGCTACGTTATGCAGAGATAGCGTTCGGTGACGTCTATAATTTATGTTTTTTTTGCATTTAAAAAGACAAAAAAAACGCTGTAATTCCTTCGAGAAACAAGCAATACATTTTTAAACAAAATTCTTGCGCTATCGGGAGAGACCGGTTTTTGAGTGCAGTGCTCTGGTTGCGCTTGCCTGCGCGTTCACACCTGCGTTAGCAAGGGCAAAAAGCCCGCTCTGAAGGCGGAGCTTCGAGTTTCAGCTTAAGGGGGAATGGAGTATAGCAACCGCTCAGCAACCACCTAGCAACAGCAGACGCGGTGCGAACGACGCACGCCTGTCCAACATGAGCGATTCCACTAACCACGCGCGTGCATGCGGTGCCAGATGTTATTCCGTGTACCGACCTCCTTTTTTATAGCTTTTCTGATTATAAAATGGTCAGATTTTACGCCGTTGCATTCTCCAATCACAGCTGTCAAGGTATTTTTTTATATAATGCCGAAAGACAAGAACAAAACAAAAAAAGTCAAATTATGTAGTTGATGAAATCAAGTGTACGACTACGGCAGGCTCCAGACTTTGAGTAATAGGAAGCTTGCTTTGACTTGAAACTTTATTTATAGAATAGTTTCTACACGCAAGGACATCGCGGTGGCAGGAAGGCGACCTCATCACCCATCTCATCTCAAAGAAAGCTCTCCCATCGCCCGAAGCCGGTTATTCTATCGCTTCAAACCACTTAGTCTTCAAGAGGTAAAAAGCCTGCACGCTTATGTGTCTAGCAGCTGCCAGGCATGAAGGCCGATGTGTGCCGAATTCTCGTCCTCTGACGACCGTTTTATTTCATTTCATTTATTTATCTCAAAGGCATCTGATGAGGCATTGCATGAGGGTGGGACAGCAAAAAGGGAATAATAGTCATAATAGTAACATATACAAAAGCAAAACAAAAGAAGAAGAAGCGAACAGTTCATATAAAACTTCACCAACGATATAGTGCTAAAACCCAAACCTTAATGTGAATATACAGAGATTTTATTGATTAAGCAATACAATGATGAGCACAGTGCTAGAGTAGAAATTAAATGACCAAGCTTTCATTGATGTTAGGATAAAAAAATAAAAACAATTCTACGCAGCTTTCCTTAAAAAAACATAGGATCGGGTCGAGTCGCCACCTTTGCGAAGACACTGTTCCAATCCTTTGTACACATTTATAGTGGAGAGAACATGACCAAGTTAGAACGTGATTTAGTTTGTTCAACTTTGCATGTGGGATCAAGCCTGGGAGATATGAACCGTGCAAGTACACAGAAAGATGTACGGAAAACTTATTCGTTGTAGTAAATTTGATGGAAAAAGCATCAACGAGAAATCTTACGTCGATTTTCTGAAAAGGGTAGTTTCAGGTTTCTCGTCAGCTCTGAGACACTTTTTAGGGGAGCGTACTCGCGGCACATGAAACGCGCGGCCTTGTTTTGTAAAGCTTCTAATTTTAGGGTTAAATATTTTTGGTTAGAATTCTACATCGTGCTGGCATATTCGAGTTTCGGAAGGATAATTGACTCATAAGCAAGAAGTTTAGTTTCCCGGGTAGCGCAATGAATGTTCCGTTTCACAAAGCCTAGTTTGCTGGATGAAATATTCTCTATAACAAGGGTGGCTAAGCTGCGGCTCGCGTGCCGCATGCGGCTCTTCGCGTGTTAAAGTGCGGCTCCCGGTCTGCTCCCCCCCCCCCCCCCCCTCCCGGTCACACGAGCACTTCCCCAAAGAGAAATGGAACGCGTTTTAAATCGAAAGACAGGTTGCGGTTTGGTAGTCTTGTGCTACTGCTACCTTACGTACAGTTGGGCTGCTTTTGACTCGGATACATTGAAAGTACGTCGAGTTTTATTGCTCTTTAAAAATTTGACCCCCCCCCCCCACCAGCCGGCTCTTGGAAGTTTCGTGGTTTTGTTTGCGGCTCTTAGGCCGGGTCAGCCTGGCCACCCCTGCTCTATACTATCTATATGTGTATTCCAGGACAACTTGATAGAGAAATTAATTTCTAAGTACTTATATTATATTACACATTCAATTACTTGGTTTGAAATGGAGTACTAGACAGGTGAATGTTTTTTTCCTGATTTGTAACTGTTAATACGCGGCACTTACTCGAGTCAATTTTAATTTGGCACGTAACGCACCATTCGCTGATTTTCTTAAAATCATTTTGAAAGATGACATGATATTTTGGAGATTAAATTTTCCGGGAAAGCGCACAATTTTCAGCAAAGAATTCTAATAGTTGATTCAATATTTGATTGCAGGTGATTAATATATATATATATATATATATATATATATATATATATATATATATATATATATATATATACAATAGGGTGTTTTTCTTAGCTGCACCAAATTTTCAAAAAAAGGGAACGTGAGATAGAGTAATTTAAACCCTGGGGAAGTGTTAATGGCCATGGCGGCCTCTAGAAAACAGGTAAAATTAGGTAATTAGTTAGCTAATTAACTAAAATGTTTTAACTAACTTTTTAATTTTTCACTTGAGGGCACATAATGTATTTAGAGAATTGAAGCCCGACCTCAATATGGCCTTGCCCTGCCATCAAAGTTTGATTAAAAAATTTGTAGTAGGTGCTACGGGGTCAAGAATTTTCACTTTGGTACACGGCGTCAAACCGAAACTAAGCGAGAAAGAGCGCCGGTAAAGTTTTCGCTCCGCCCTTTCGGGCATGCGATTCGTCATTATCGCGTCCGGCTCTACTTGCGGCGAAGCTGGCTGCGATAACGACGATCCACGCGGGCCGGAAGGGCGGAGCGATAACTTTACCGGCGCTCTTTCTCGCTTAGTTTCGGTTTGACGTCGTGTACCAAAGTGACATTTCTTGACCTCGTAGCACCTACTACAAATTTTTTATCAAAGTTTGATGGCAGGGCTAGATTATATTGAGCTCGGGCTTCAATTCTCTAAATACATTATGTGCCCTCTAGTGAAAAATTAAGAAGTTAGTTAAAACATTTTAGTTAATTAGCTAACTAATTACCTAATTTCACCTGTTTTCTAGAGGCCGCCATGGCCATTAACACTTCCCCAGGGTTTAAATTACTCTATCTCACGTTCCTTTTTTTGAAAATTTGGTGCAGCTAAACTACCCCTATACTATACCAAAGCAGTGGTCTGAGCACGCTCCCCTGGGGTACTCCAGAAAACCCTGGTATCCGGGAGGAGACTGCACTGTTCATAATTACAGATTGTATTCCGTCGGTGAGGAAGGCTGAAATTCAATTTACTATGGGTGGGTCAATAGACCATTTTCGCTTCAGAAACTTTCCAGATAAAAGATCCTCTTTCTGAGCGCTGTTAGAAGGCATCGATTTTATTAGTTTTCTGATACCGTCGCTATTGAACTCGATGATGTGCATACTAATAACAGGGAAGTCAGAATGCGGGGGGAGGGGGAGTCAAGCTAATCCGGCCTGGCGCGTGCCGTCCATAGCACTCTGTTTATTGCAAAAGTTTTACGTTACAATAAGTAGCCGTCAGTACGTTCCTGCACGTATGAAGCCGGCTATGCCGCGTCGTTACCCTTCGGCGCAGGCGGTTCCCCGTGTCTGCCCCGCGGGGTTAATTTCTCTCCTTCGCCAACGGCTGGAAGGCGTACTTTGTCACGTTGAGGGTGCCTGAACACGTCGCCACTCTAGAATCCACCGAAAGATTTTCAAAAATGAGAAGCTAAACCGGATTTACAAGAGCAGAAGCCTCGGCGCCCGACTTAACATCTGCAAGCGACGGAGCAAGCGAGAACCGAGACGGTCCTTTTACGACGTTGTGGCGCGTCACGGGTGACAAGCCAACGGCGGGCCGGTGCCGCGATCACTTCTCTTTTCTTCGCTTTTTTGTCGCGTTTAGTGATTATTTTGGGCCAAACGGTTTCGTTATTTAGACTCAGCAATCACAAACGCATCAAAATGAACCAAAACCTCTTTTCTTTTTTCTTTTTTTCTGAAAAGTCTTTTTTTTTTCTTTAGACAATAATAGCCAAAAGAGCTACATTTTGGCTTTGGATCATAGACTAAACTGAATTCTGTATTGCAAACCAAGGATGGCAGAAATAGAAACCCCCAAAATCACGCGTGGTTGCTGAGAAACCGCCAGCCGTATTTCGGCATGGCTGAACAAGGTGTACCTATACTCCGTTTTCACTTTATCTGCGAGCGAAGCCAAAGCTAGAAGCGCGAGGCCAGCGCTTTTTGCGTTTCTCCCCAGCTCGCGCGCTCGAGCAAAGCCTGAACGCATGGAGCTTTCGTGCTCGCGCTTCCAGCTTTGCCTTCGCTCGCACTATATGGTGAAACGAAGTATAGAGTTCCTGCATAGGCTCTATACGGGAGCCAGAGTTGCGCGATCACGTGATCAGCCGGATCGAGTGCCGTGCAGGAAAGTGGACGTTGCACGCGCCCCGGTGTACCTTCCCTGCTTTTGAGCGCGCCGCGCGCCTCGAACGCGCGACGCCGCTATTCGCCGAATTCAGTCACATGACGAGTGGGATCAACATGCCGTGCAGGAAAGACAGCGCTACGGAGATGAACGCGCAACTCTGGCTCCCGTAAGGAGCCTATACAGGAACTCTAGGTATACCTAGGGTGCCTTCATGTGCGCTTTGCTTAGGGTGGAGACATCCGGCCATTTTGTCCCACACTTTTATTTTTCTTTTTTGTTCGGAAGCGCGTGAAAGAGCGTGTCCCTGCACCCGTTTGTGGCGCTGACTGTGCTATGGCGACATTTGGTTTTCGTCGATTTCTTTGTATTTTACCCGTGAGCACGTGCTGTCGGCATCGGGTACTACAAAGGGTGGCATCACCCTAAACAGAAGGACATTGAGGCACCCTAGGTATACCATGCCAACCGGCATCCACCGCCGGTCCGCGAACGAAACTCAGCATGTGAGTTGCAAGCTACTATACTCCGTTTCACCTTATGTTGTACCGCAGCAAAGGCTAGAAGCGCGAGCTCATAGCGTTGGCAGCTGCCCTTGGTGCACGAGCTTGTGCCGCCGAGATGTGCCCTAGAGCAAGCAGCTCGCGCTTGTAGCCTTTCCTGCGGTACAACACAAGGTGAAACAGAGTATAACCTGTTCCACGGTGTGGGCTGTTCACAGCTTGCCTCTTTTGGCATATAGATGACTGTGGCAGAACATTAAGTAATAAAGATCACACGCTGTCGGTGCGCACCTGCGAGAATACAGTTCTTTAAGAGACTTCAGTATAAAAAATAAAAAAACGTGAGAAATGAGGTCAAAATTATTGCCGCTCATTTTATAACTCAGCTGTTCTTTCCTATAATACATTTATGAGTCAATATCCGGCGCGCGAAGATTCGCAGACTGTAACTGGATATGTTTCGCACTCCAAAATTAGTTTTCTCCTTGTTTCGTTGAGTACCGTATTTTGCGAACTATTATCTTCGGATTTTATGCATGTCTAAAATGTTTAAATTTTACAAAATAGAAACTACCTACAAGTACGGACTATACAAGGATTTGCTGTTCATTTTCTAGGCAGTTCATCATGACGAGGCGTGACATTTATTCTGTGAATAACAACGCGTGGTAATAATCATTTATGTATAACACACGTCTTGTGCGAGGTTGACAAAGCAGGCTTTTTGTCAGGATGTGCTATGCATGATAATTTGTTTACCCGTGGATTATACACCGGGTGCGGACTATTCGCCCTTTTTTGTTTTGCTACAAACCCAGTGGCGCCATCTATTGGATAGACCCGCACATTTCCGGTTCACGTATATTCTTAATTTTTTTACTCCTCATTATTTTATCGTGAGAGTGAAATAAGTCTGACAGTGCTAAAGTGGTCATTTCTAGAATATAGCGTGCATATTAGATTTCGAAAATACTGCGAAACCCGCCGTCTAGTTCAGAGCTGAAAGGGGTTAAGGGCTATTTGCACATTGACGCCAGCAGGTTTCAACTCACGCTAGAAACAGTGGACAGTTAGAAAGATATGGCATGCAAATCGACTTTCACTTTAAACATGAAAAACAAAAAGGCTTCTACTCTAAAAATAAATGCGCTTGGCTCTCCGGTCTCCGAACATTTTTCGAATGTGTTTATTTTTGTCGTATTGTTTTACAGGCTTCGCTGCTTTACAATGGGGTGGGGGTTACTCCCAAGACTGGTCTTTGCAGACACATGGAGGTAAGCGACCTTCGCTACCTATTTTTAACTATTACTATGGTGTCTGGAACGCGTCTGCGACTGGTGTTTTTGACGCGTCCTAAAAATCTGTCCTTCGATTTCCGCCCGATGACGTCACAGAAGTCTCATGCTGGCGCCGGTCGCGATCCTGGCGGCATCGCAGCAGCGGTGCTGTATCTCGCAGACGCCTGTTCTGCTGAAGGTGGCTCTCCATGGTGAGACAGTCCACGGAACCTTCGGCAGGCAGAAGTTGCGACGCCATGGCGACAGCGACACTCGCGTTTGCTCGTGCTTTTCGGCAGCATTTCTAGCGACCATACCGCCAGGATTGCAACATCCGACAGCGTGACACTCCGGCTTTAGTGACGTCATTTGTTGCCACTTTGGGACCAGCTTTGATCCTTGGGCAAGATAGGACACTAAAACCAACCCCCGAAAGGCGGGTTCCAGACACCGTAGTATATGCGCGCAAACCTCTGGAGCGGTTAAGCTTACTACAAACACTCGAATTCCGCGGCGTGCTCTATCCCGTGCTGATAACGATAGCGACTTCTATAGCAGCCTGTATAATCATTACCTAACAAAATGAGAAAAAAGCCTCATTATTTAGGGTGTTCCTTGGAACGCTGGCGAAATCGTCCTAGTAGAACGTACGAATTGCAAAAAACAAAAAACAAAAAAAAACGTTCATATCGAAATTTACGTTATTAATTACTATCTTCCTTCTTCATTCACAATATATGTATATATATAATTGTAGAATTACCCGACACTGCGGTGACGAGAGAAAAACGACAGGAAGAAGGAAAGAAGTCTCAAACACAGCTCAAATTTTATTGCCACAGAATCCATTCGTATGTTGTCTGAACCAGGATGGGGAAAAGGAGAACAGCGCTGCGTGTGTTCCACTCGGCGGCGTGTGCTTCCGGAGCACGTCTAATTGGATACATTTCGTTTCTTGTGCATTAATATGACAAATATGAAACGGCAAGAAAATTAAGTGGTTGAGCACACCCGACCGGACATTGGGAGACCCAGAGTTGAAATCCTGGTTTTCAGCGGCCCAATCGGTCCAATCACTTAAAATGGTGTAGAAGAAGAATTCGCTGTAAATTTTATAATATCCTATGGTTCAGTTTAATTGAAAATATTTTTATTTATATAAAGTCATACTAGAACAAAAGGAGCTTTACTTGTTTGGTTATTGGGAAAGCTTTATTTGCTGTAATACTTCAGCAAAATAAAATGTTAATGACTCTGAAGTTTATATGAAAACCCCGAGAAAATAGCTCCTTCCCGCCGATTTGTTTTCTATCAGCTTCGTGCACGCGTTACCGTCATTGTTACTGTTTCTAACATACTGATTATGCGGCATACTTATCTAAAATTTACGTAATTAATAATTTAATTAGTGAAAATAAACATATGCTTCCACTGACAATCTTGCTAAGCATTATCGAAAACAATTATATAAACTGTAGAAAGATATAAGGCAGAGGGCAGCATTTTACTGCGTTCCGTAAAAACGCTAATTTAGACGCGTTTCTAGGTTTCGGTTTCTTATTGGAGCGCGTCCTGCTCCCCAATGGCAGAGGCACGCAACAGACGTTGCGAGGCGGTGGCTTCGCGCCTGGACCACCTGGCAGCGGAACCGCGGGCGCAAGGACACGATCCTGTACATAGGCGTTAACTTCGGGGGGGGGCATCAGGGCTCGTGCACTCCCTAGTGAAAATCCGGAGGGAGGGGCGAGCGTCCCTACCGCGAGCCCGGGCCATGATCCTTACCGAGACGCTGCTTACTTGTCATATAACGAGCTTCTAGTAGTGCCATGTAAACAAAATAACGCCTACGTCGCCTTTATTGACATGAACTATCTGGGAATGGAATCCCAGCGTGCTTTCGTTGGCTTCAATCTCCAGTTCTGGCGAAAGATCAGACGCTGCACCCCCCCCCCCCCCCCCAGGAGAACTTCTCAGCCTGCCCCACCGGGAAAATGGAAAGCTGCACCGCTGATCCTGTAAGAAACCGGAGGCTGAAAACGCGTCCAAGTTGAGTGTCTCGAGAACGCAGTAAAATACTGCCCCCGCCTTGTATCCTTCTAAAAAGAGCTGATTTAGTGGTTTTCGATGGTGCTCAACAAGTGTTTTAGTTGAACCATTCGTTTATTTTCAATAGTTAAAAAAATAATTATACATTTTTTTCCGAATTATGTTGCTAATTGTTATTTTTTTTTTAATCATTGACATATGTCAAGGCTGGAAGTTTGTTTCTCAAAATACCTCTTTTTAACTCGAACAAACCATTGGGAGAATGCGATATACGGATGGATAGCTTGAAGGTGCAGATATGGCAAGATCTGTAGCCTCCGAAAAGTGGCAATATTATTGCGTTTTTTTAACTATTTTTTTTTTAACACAGAATGAATTTTATCAGTCGAATTGCGTGAGAAGAACCGTCACGAAGAACCGTCCACGTCAATTTTGCCGCTAAATTTAGCGGAAAAATTATTGTCACGTCGTGTAACCTCAAGTTAGGTGACTTCATCTTCCCCGATAAATTTAGCAGGGAAGTCGAATGTAACTGACGTAAACTTCTACACTATATTTCAGAGAGAATATGACTGTGACGTGACGACGTCACGTGACCTCAAGTCACGAGAGGTCTATTTCTGCGAAGGTGGCAGTTTCCACTCAGCTCATTCTGTATTGTAGAAGTACTTTGTTTTTGGGCTAGTTGGTGCTGAACGTTTTGAACCACGGATAAAAGCGCTAAAACAACGAATACGCGACGAGAAGAGTCCGTGTTTGTCTTCTCTCTGGCGTTGTCTCGTTTTTTTTAACGCCTTTTTAATTATGGTTCAAACACATTCTGTACTCACCGGTCTTTGTTATCAAGCTGGTATAATTGATCAAGCTTGATTGATTTGTTATCATGATCAAGCTTGTGTAATTGAACGTTTACCTTTGGCGTAGTGAGAAGGGGGGATGCACTGTGATATCGCTTTAAATGTTTCTTTTGGGGCGTTGAGACATGCTATGGAACGCTTTCCGTTACGTGAGTTTTCGGTAGTTATAATGTTAAGAGGATTATTGGTGCCTGTCCCTTTAGCAGGTAAATGGTTTGCTGAGGTCATTGTTGTTTTTAAGACGCGGTAATACCGCAAAGTCATCATACAAAACGAAAGTCTGCAGAGGCGTGTTTCTTTCTTATATGACGGTCTCATTGGCCATACAAAAACTGTCTGGGGACATCTTGGAAGGATATAAAGCAGCGTACTTCCAACATCCGAGAGGCGTGTCCGCATATGATTCTGCCATCCAGTCTGCAGAAAACGCAGTGTATGTTTCTAAGATGTGTGAGAAGTGCGACTGGGGCTCTACAAGAGTTACTGGTGCCTGTCTCTTCAGCAGGTGAGCAGCTCGCTGGTGTCATTCTATTAAACTGTTTAGAAACAAAACAAACAAAAGCGCCCAATCTACGAAGGACAAGTAGGACGGACGACTTACACCAGAAAGCCCTCTTTGTTACACGTCGACCTTCTACTTGCCCTTCGTGTTTTTGGCGCTTTCATTCTCTACAATGGGCAACCAACTCGCTCAAATAAATACTCTTCTGCAAAATAAACGTTGGGTTCACTTCTTCGCAGGATCGTTCTTCTCGGATATCGAAATCAGCTGGAGCTGCCTTCGTTAAATCCGCTCGGAGAGGATCTGAAAGCCTCCACGGTTTCGGCGGCGTTTCTCGAGGCGACAAGGAAACAGAAAATCAGGTGGGAGCCTTTTGACACGTGGCGGGACAAAACGGAGCAATTTCCTTTTAAAGCATAGAGGAGTCCCACGTCTGTGGTAATTAGTAACTTTATTAAATTCAAGTTTTCTTATAAAGCTTCCGTTGGCAAGTTTAGTAGGGCATTTTTTTCGGCTGATGCTGTCACTGACGTCTTGCAATTCGTATGTTGTGGTGATCAGGGCGGCTTGCTTCGTCGATACATTCCGATGACTATTATTTTGTTGTTTTAGAAAATGATAAATTAAGCCGAAAATAAGGATCAGTTTTTGAGCTCGTTTTTTTGTACCGATAATTCAGTTTACGCACTCTAAGCGTCGTTGGAATTCAAAATTATGATCATGCGCGGCCTATTTTGATGTCGAAACGGTAAACAAAAAGACAAAACGCCCAATTGTTGATTAAGAAAAAACGACGTGCTTGAATTCTTGAAAATGTGTTTAATTGGGAAATAAGCCGCACATGAACGCATATCTTTTTTTTTTTCTTTACGATTACAGCGTTTATAATATACTGACCACGTAGGAAAGGCAGGGTACGGCGAACCCCGAGCTCCTTATCACCACTCCTTATTCATTTCAATTTCAGGCTTGGCCTATAATATGCCGAATAACGAATCAACATGAGAAAAGCGTAAACATAATAACCTACACTTTGCGTTTCTTAAACTGTCAGTGATGTTAGTTATTGTCATATAGAAGGCAAAACGAGCTCAGAATGTGCTGACACATTTCCCCGCGAGCTTATTGCATTTTTTTCCCGCATTTCTTTTTTTTTTATTCTGGACTCTGTCAACACTATCTAGAATAATCAAAGCCTGTATAGAGAGACTGCTCTACCTCCAAGTGACGTCACCACACTATGCTGGCGCCAAGTCAGCCATCGGACCCGAGACGTCCTTCGGCAATTTTGATTGGACACGGAGTCTAGCCGAACGCTGACGCAATAAACGTGTCCAATCACGTACGTGTCTGCGCGTGATCTCACTCGGATGACATCCCTATGCTCTTGCGCGAGTGTTTAGCAATATAGATGGCGTTGGCTCTGCTCAAGCTAAAATAAAAGTAAATAGGACAACCTTTGAAACATAAAACACTGCCTCTTTTTTTCTTTTAGTTCTTGGTCGTCTTTTGAAACGTAGAGCGATAACGTAAAAAGGTGACGAAGATATTTAATTTCACAATGTACGCTGCGCGGCAAACGACACATCTGCGCATTTAACAAGAAAAGAAAATCATTTTGCTCTCTTTATTCGCATTTTTGCCAGTAAAGCACAAGCCTTCTAGGGTTATGTGAAAATTAAGCTTTAAAATATGAAAGAAGACGCAGTAAGTTGTATTTTATTGTATCGCATTTATTAGCGTGAAATAATATTTTTCTTCCATTAGGTTTCCGCCCCACATAAGTACATTCGGTGTGAGAGAAGTTTTCATATCAGTGTTTATACTGCGAGCCCTTTTGTGCATGTTTCGGGAG
This sequence comes from Ixodes ricinus, assembly GCA_037355805.1. NCBI lineage: Eukaryota > Metazoa > Arthropoda > Arachnida > Ixodida > Ixodidae > Ixodes > Ixodes ricinus. The sequence goes on along the minus strand of JAZHYW010059930.1, from coordinate 1,258 downwards.
TGTAAAGGTACGCACGGATGCAAAACCAAACACAAGACACTATCCAACACGCCGCGTATAATCAATAAAAAAGCAACAACTGCAGTACCGCAAAACCAAACTCAACAAATTTTTTTTCTTTTTTAATAACACGCGTACTATATTGGTCACCCTCGGGTGCCCTCGAGGGTGACAAAAACAGCTGTAGTGTTTATCCTCGTTGGAGGCGTGTCCCTCAACACTTCTGGCTTCACCTATAGCGGCTTCATGCCGCCTCCAGAAGCTTCCTACCTCCGTGCAGTGGCGGTCCCAGACATTGGTTTTAGGGGGGCGAAATTGCTGCTTAAATAACAAAAAAAGAGACATCACACTTTTTTGTGAATAAAGATTTGTTTTTATTAGTCCCACTGTTTGCAAGTCGGAAATGCGCAACATGTAAACCTTTGCTCGCAATATAGGCTGTAGAACAAAAATCAGCAGAACCCATCCTTTGGGAATGATTATCTACGTTAATGCGAATAGCATCAAACGGTGCGGAGTTATGCGCGTTCGTCAGGTGGCCGGCACACTCTAGATACGCCAGCCCACTCTTGAGGCGATTCTAAATTTGTTGACACTTTCACAGCCCTGCGCACGATCTCCGCAGCCCAGCACGTGCGTTTGTGTCACTTAGGAAGGCGAGCAAAGCACGCGCCATACGCACAAACACTCAAAATGGTACCGACCAGACTTTCTGGCGTCTCAGCTAGTCTCAACCAACGGTACTCTAAACGGTTGTTTATATCTTTACCATAGGACGCGCTTTACAGCGCTGTCACAGCTACCGGTGCGCGCGCGTTCCATGCACGAGGGCTCATTCCGCTCCCGTGAGGCTGAGCACGGCCGCTACATCACCCTCTTCCGAGCGCGGGAGAAGGTGAGCTAGCGGCCGTGCTCAGCCTCACGAGGCGGAATGAGCCCTCGTGCATGGAACGGCGCGCACCGGTAGCTGTGACAGCGCTGTAAAGCGCGTCCTATGGTAAAGATATAAACAACCGTTTAGAGTGCGTTGAATGACTGCCTTCATAGCTCTGTGGTTAGCGCGTCTGCCTGCTGATCAAAGGGTCAACGGTTCGAATCCCAGCCGGCGCCGGTCTTTTTTATTTATTTATCGACCCGCGGCGTAAGAGGTTAGATAGCCAGATAGATACATAGACGAAAAGTGCGTGAAGTAGCCAAAGAATGCTATTCGCATTAAAAAAAATTATAAAAAGCGACCGATTTGGGGAAGGGGGCGGTC
>JAZHYW010059929.1:0-17675 GCA_037355805.1 Ixodes ricinus | reverse complement strand
TGAAAATTAACACACACACACAGGCACACGCACACACGCACACGCACACACGCACACACACAGGCACGCACACACACGCGCGCGCGCACGCACACGCACACGCTTGCACTCACACACGCACACACACACACACACACACACATATACTGTCTCCGACACCGCTGAAACTTTATTGGAGCGCAGCTCTTAGGCGCCCGTTTCAAGCTTGAGCGGCGTTGGCGTCGCCATCAGCGTCGGCGTAACCGCGCGTTGCATTATGGGAAGTTTCCTATATTAACGTCACCACGCGTTGCATTATGGGTAAATTCCTCGCTAAATTTAGCAGAAACATTCACCGCTAAATTTAGCGGAAACATTTCCGCGCTAAATTGAGCGGAGAAAATTTCTCGCTAAATTTAGCGGGAAACTTTTCTCCCTAAATTTAGCGGGGTATTTTTTCCGCTAACCTTAGCGGGGAAGCGGAGCTCTTAGCGAAAATTTCTCGCTAAATGGGAGGGCAGCAGGAGAGAAGAAGGGGAGAGTTCAGATGAGGAGAGGGGTCATACCCTCCTCTTCGTACCTTCCAATCCTCCTCCTCAAGAAGTGCGTTCTAATTCGACGTTGCAGGGGACTGTAAACGTCTTTCATTTTTTCACTCGGCAAGTGAAATTCATTTTCTACACCACCACTACTGGTGTAGAAAGGGGGAGATTGTCTTCCTTTCTTCTTTGTGTTGTGCTGTTTCTTTGCAGCATTAACTATTTAAGGGCTTCTCGAGTGAAATAAATGTTCCGCTGCGTTAGGGCATAGCCTGCGCGTGTCGTCCTCCGCTTCCTGCAGTCTCGGGTTTGTGTTATGCCTAACAATCTAGTATCTAATCACAACATTAGATCTCACTAGCCGTCACCGTCATCACGGTGACGGCTAGCTGTAAAATGTAATACAAAATGTATTTAGTTCAATATGTCATCGTTGGGGTCATTATTAAATTATAAACACGCACCTTAGGAACGCTCACTTTTTTGTGTGCGATTTGCGCGCTAAAATATAATAAACAAAACCTTACTTTAAAACACAAATGAGGTAAGTCAGACGTTTTATATAGAACAAGTTTGTTTTATCTAAATTAGAATAATTTGATATAAATCGCCGTAGATAAAACAACAACTATTTATTACTGCCGAAAAAATACCGCGGCAGCGCCCACTTCGTTAAGCACGCCTACTATTAAGATGTGCCAAGCTTGAAATTTCCAAATTATGTGTTAAGCGCCCGATTTGATCGGACGAGCGTCCTTGTGTAAATTAATCCCGTTTTCGGCGAAAGTGGGGCTGGCGCTCCCCCGGCATTTTACGGTAGATGCTTTTGTACACATGGCAGATTGATTAACCAATCCATCGGATTACCGAAAACAATGCGGGCGAAAGAGTTACTTCGAATTTAAAGTACACTTTAATTAACTACTTTTCATTTCGGATATTCCCGCTATGCCAAAACAAAATCAGCTTCTCTTTTTCTTTTTCTTTTTTTTTGGGGGGGAGGGGGGAATTAGTAAAATGCGTTAATATATATATTTTTTTTTTCGCTTTTTATTTTGCTCGTAACGTGAAATTACTTTCCTACTTTTTCTTTCTTTTTCGCGCTATAATTGGCTCGTATTGAAACACAAATAAATGACAAACAAAGAGGAAGGTATAAGGTAAGCTCAATGTTCCTACTTGCACAAAAAAAGTTTTTTTTTGTATCGTTTTGTTTCTTACAATCTTTAATGCTCTATGATCATTTGATTCAGGAACAAAACAAATGCACAGAGAAAGCCTCGAATCAGAGACTAACTGCCTGTGTGTCAAAAACAAAATATTTCCCACATTCTTCGGTAATTACCGGTTTTATCTAAATCGCCAGAGTACAGACTGTTGTGATTTAAATAACGAATTATATTATGGGGATTTTTATTCTCCACCACGTCACTAATTCTTTCTTTCACGCGCAAGTTTACACCTTCGTGCCTCTGATGTCATTTCCGAAGAATGTTGTAGGAGTGTGATACTCCAACGGGTTTAACTGCGCGACGAACGTAATTATGTGTGGTGGGAAAGGCAACTCATTTATTTTGGTACCTCGATTGCTGCGAGAAAAAAGAAACCTGCCATATATACCTTCGCAAAAATCGCCTTCTGCGCTATGCCACCTCTGTCTGCTGCGCTATGGAACGCCTTTTGAGCATGCGCTTTTGGTCTACGGTACGGTAAAACGGGTGCTGCGCATGCGTCCACAGGTCAGTGACCCAGCACTTTTCGCAGGGGCGATAAGCGATGCAAAGGTTCATACTCCGTGGAAGTCCGGCCACTGCCGACGCCACCATTGGACGGAGCCAATTAAGCAGTTGCAAAGGGTGTATCGTCACAGCACTCACCGTTTTTGTACGTTTCCTATTACCGACCAAACGAGTCAATAAAAGTGCCGTGGTCCTGCGCTTTTTTTTTCGCGTGATTGGTTCAGTTTTGTTACAGCGATCCACAAACTAAACTAGCGCCATGACGATGCACTCGTTGCACCGCTTTATTTGCTCTATCGTATCCTCGGCGGCGATCGATTGTAAGCAGAATTGTGTTGGTCTAATTCAAGGACTCGCCGCCGGCAATCGCCCGGAGACTGGTCAGAGGGACTAAGTAAAACTTTCCGCCGACGGTCGCCTGCAAACTAAGCACGACTTGCCGCCAACTGTAGCCTACGGACTCAGTATACATGACTAAGCATGACTAGCCGCCAACGATTGCTTGCGGACAAAGGACGCCGGACTTGGTATAAACCGCCACCAATGGTGGCCTGCAGACTGATTATGCTGGACTACGCGTCACTTGTCGCCGACGGTCTTCTGTGGACTAAGTATGCTCTACTTATACATACCGTATTTTCCGGGCTATAGTCCGCGGACTTACACACGTTCAAAAGTTGACATTTCTGGATGTGCGGACTATCCGCGCTTGCGGACTATACAGGAATTTTGTTTTTCAGGAGCGTTTCTTGTGACAAGACGTGACGGAATTTGTGAATGAAGCAGTATGTTAATGATGATTTATGTATATTGCAAGCTTCTTTGAGCTAAGAAAGCCGATATCTGTCAGTCAAGGTATGCCGTGTAGGAGAAGATTTTCCTGTCGAGTGCGGACTATGCACGGCGTACGGACTATGCGTTGGCCCCTTTCAAAACGTGGCTATACCAAAACATAGCGGCCCAACTTAGTCCAGCAAAACATTCAGCCACCCTGTTGATAACGCCACGCTCTTCTCCCATCCCTTCTTCGTGGAGTGATAGTATTATGTCCTGTACTATATTAAAGCGAGGACGCCAGGCTTAAGCTGTTCACTATTAATTCGTGCTTTTACACCAACCTGATCGAAGCGATGCAAACACTGGGCGTCAAAAAGTCTATCCCGATAAACACCAAGATATTGGTGTTTAACGGGACAACAGGGATGGCACCAAGGTATTGGTGCCATCGCTGCTGAGCTCAGAAAAGGCGGTTCCAGGCCAGCTTGGCAGCGAATGCGGCTATTCTTCTTGCTGGATGTGAGGAACTTTTATGCCAGGAAATTAGTTTCCATGGGCGCAAATAGGTATCTATAAAAGTAAAAGCGACGCGAAAGCTCGAGCTGCAACTGCTACATGTAGTTGTTATGGAACTTTCGAGGAAATCGCAGTGGACCAGTACTACGTCAGACTTTTTTTAGCATTTTGCACTGTAAAAAAAAATCAAACAAAAAAAGAACGATTTTTACGGTTGGTGCTTTCAAAACACCCGTGGACAGTGAGTGAAAATATTTTTTTATCTGAAAATAAATTTCTAGGATGTGTTTCCCACTAATTTAATAAATATTCAAATATAAAATTAGAAAAGTATTTTTGCAGCCTGAAACGGTTTCTTGCGTCCCGTAGAACGATTGCGTAATTTAGTATTGACCTTTAATTTTACTTCATCTAAAAGCGGTGTTATTTTATCGGGGTAGAGAATAAAAGTCGGAATAATTTACATCGCGATTTAAGTCGCAATTAAAAAGGCGATTTAAATCACACCGGCCCTACTATGACGGTTTAAATAAACCCTCTCCCACCGAAATAATCCCCCAAAAATGTTTTTATTTACTGCGTGTCTATTACTTGATGCTTTCTATGTGCACATGTTTTGTATTTAAGTCAAATGATCCCCAAGCAAGAAATATTTGAGGCAGGTTGTTTGAACACGAAGCGCTCTTCTCAGCAAATTAGAGCTTTTAGCTTTTTTCTACACTTCGATTTGTTTGTCAGGTACATAATGTACGTACTGCAAGCAGATCAAAACGCGAAAGCAAAAACAAATAAGAAAAGTGATGTTCAATTTCAAGCAAATCAAAATGCGAAAGAAAAACAAAAACAAATACATGTTTCTCACTAGCTACAAAATAAACCGCGTTTGTTCAAGTATGGCGGGTTTACAACAATAAAGGGTTGTTAATTAAACGCTGCCTAAAAAGTTTAAATGTTGGGCATTCCTTTTTCTATATTTGTGGTTGATTAAACAATCTGTAATATTGAAGACTACACATAGCGATAAATAATCATTTTCGTACCTACAGGGATTTATATTAAATTGACCAGATTAAAATCAAATAAATCTTATTTATTTATTCACGTGACATCCAAATTGCCCACACTCACTGTGAAGAATATACGCATTCACCTGCAAATCGTTCTTAGTCAGGTTTTCGCCAAGTAGTTCAAATGTGATTGCGTAGTTGGAGAGCTATAGTCACTCAAGGGATTAGAACGGCCGGGATGCTTTTCAGTTGACCCATCACCTGAGCGAGCTTCCTAAATTGCACCGTACTATGGTCCAAAACTTTTTTTTTCGTCTGGCAATCATCGATGTATAACCCCGAAAGCCCGGAAATAGCGGCTTAACCACACTCAATAATCTTTGCCGAGAGTCTGGGTATTTTGGCCCTGAATTGCCAAACGAGTGCCGGAGTTATGCTTCACTCCCTGGTGGGTCAATCTCTCCTAGCTTCTTGGGGTTTCTGTTCCCGCGAAAATGTTAGCAGTAGGCTTAACTTTGGCTGTTTGAGTATATCACGTGGCAAGTTCAAGCATACGCTCCCAAACAAGTGCTATAACTATTCACTTCTAGTGGTTCGTTTTTACTTTTTGGTTAAAAAAAACGTTACTATCGTACGTGGAATTTAATTCATCCCTGGACATTATGCCTCAGCGCTTGTGTCGTTCGCACCTTTCTTTCGCCCCCCCCCCATTGGACCTTGGTGCCCAGTCAGGCGACACGATCGCCTTTTGCACCAAGGTACCATTTCAAGGAGTTTGTACCCCTTGAAATAAAAAAATAAACTGATTGATTGATTGACTGATTGACTGTCTATTTTTGCGCGCTGTTTATTTCCGTCTGGACATTATGTCGCGAACCCGGCCAAAACCACTATACAATCCAAAGAAAAGTACTTGGGAGCTAACTAAAGCCTTGACGCAAAACGTTACAAGGCCCAAATTAGCACCTTCGATTACCTAACACGGCCCCATTCAGGCGTTTCTCTGGAATGCTGCTTGGATTTCCGTACCTTCTATAGCGCTTGGGCGTCTCATGTGCTGCGGAATGCACGTACAGTCAAAGCGCGGCAGAACGCAACAAACGCGTGGCAAAGGCCGAGCATTCTGAACAGGTGCACTACCATTCTGAGCCTGACAATTACTATTAAATTTGCAATATTCGTGCAGCCGTCAAAAAGGCGCGATGGCGTGGTGTGCGTCATGTTGGTGGTGGAACTATTCGTAGGATACGAGGAAACACGCGACACGGTGTGACCGACGCCAACCGGCCCGCGGTTCCCGTGCGTGGGGAGCCGCGGTCTGGGCCCGCCACTTCCGGAGCCCGAGAGGCGTCAGCTTGTTTACACGAGGCCGGGGTAAAAGAGAGGCCATCTGGGCGCTGTCTTCGCCGGCTTCAGCACCGGGGTTTTGCTTACGCCAGGGAACCCGCCGCGTTTACAAACACCCGTGACGTCAACGGCTGCTTCTTCGTGACGTCGGCGGCACTGCCTTTGCCCCGGAATAGTCAGCGCAGGTTTCCTCATATCACCACCTTCACAATCAAGGCAAGGAAGCGAATATGTATATACCCACACCGAAATGTCCGGATCCCGTACTCCCTTAATTGTGTAGGACATGGAGATGCAATCGTTTATTGTTTTTTTGTTTTTCTGTATAGGTTTTTAAGGTCAGTAGGGTGCGTCGGGGCAAAGGAGAGGGGGCTATTGTAGCCACTTAGACCTCGTTTACCTTACTGTGTTACGGGGTTGACGGGTTTCGGCGTTAGGGAGTGTGTCTTTGTTGACCGCTTGGACCTTGTTCACTTGACTGGGTGTGTGGTTGACGAGTGTTGGCGTTAGCGCCTTTTGAGGATTTGTGGCCTATATAAAGGGGACTAGTGAAAATAAATTTTGCGGCTGAGTTTTGAGACGGTGTTGTGCTGTCCCCTCTTTTGTCCCTATTTTCAAGTTTTTTTCTTTCTTCTTTATTATGGTCATTTACCAGGTCGCCTGCGCAATAACCATTATTTCAGCAAAGTTATTCTCATTTTATCCGCGCAAATCAGTTAGACGCACAGGGGGGACAAATATAGGGGGCCAATCATCGCAATAAAAACAATAATTAACTAAAAAAAATTAAATAATCTTTTAGTTACCAAAAACTGATATATGGTAGTAACTAGAAACTTGGTGAGCATCATCGATAACCACTAATTTAGAAAATATCAGATGGGCTTGGAGCGCATGGGAAAAGCGATGGTGCCCTAAAGTCACCACTGGGGCAACAGGCGTTTATCCTCAATAACTAAAATGTTAATTTACACACTTTAGTTATTTCCCCGACATATCGTGACGAGCAGCCCCTATTTTATGTCCCCCTGGCACATCAAAATCAGATGCACACACCACTTTAGTGTAGCTTCCGCTGCTTTTTATAGCATATGTGTAAAGCCGGAAAACACACCGCATAGCCAAAAATTTCGTCTTTAGTATTATCCTTAATGAATGACATACACTTACCTAATAAGACCTTTGTCTGCATGCCTGCTGCCTTATTACATAAGGTGTCACACAATCTATACGGAAATACGTTGAACTGTGAAAAAAAAACAAAAAAAAAGATTCAAATTGATTTTGACATTTTCTTTTTTCACAATATGACAGTCGATTTTATAGGTTACTATGTCCGGAGCACTCCATGCGGCATTTGATTCCTTTGGGCTTCTGCTCGGATGGGTCAGCTCATAAAGCTTTCGATTGTAATTCGTTACTTTAAAAGGGAGCTCCGGGAACATTTAGGTGTATTGTTCCTCAAAATAGACCTTTTTCAAAAGAACACGCCCTTCAGTAGCGCTCATATTTTTTTACACCAAGTAGGTTATGAGTTGGTCAGCGAATGTTGTGTCGTCATTCGTTGCGTACACGGGTGCACGTATTCGAAGCGAGCGCTTCGCCAGCCCTCGGCACAAACTCGGACCCAGTCGCCCGCATCCCGAAGTGTTACTTGACGGACTTTCGAAAAGACTATTATTCCAAAACACCAACGAACACGGCTGGACTGGTAACCCAAATATTAACAAAATAAATGTTCGTGAAATCTCCTGAATTGTTCATTTTGTTCCTTGCTGCTTTTTCAAAACTGACTGCCAGTATACTCCTACCACTTAAGTCTCCACGGAGAGCGTGAGGACAGAAGGAGGCACAGGTTCGCTATGTGGGCAGTAGTGCTTGTTTTCAACGGATTACGAGATGTTTAACGGTGTAAAACGAACGTCGTGCATGTTCACTGTAGCACTTGCTCAAAGGCACAACAAGAATGCGCGACTTACTCAGTTTTTAGATGGCCTGTTTGACCCCAAGTTTTCTAACAACTGACGCCAACCCACTTCAAAGCGCGGTAAGTCTTAGATCTTGGCTCTGTAAGGTGCATTATTTTAAAATTTTTATGTTGCTGTTTTTAGATAAACGATATAGCATAGCCTACCGAAAAAAGTGAAATCCGGGTATTCAAAAAAATTTAGTTTGCTTGGGCAGCTCAAAATACCTCTTACAGTACACATATTAAATTTTTTATAACTAAAATATGTTGCTTCCAGTTTTCTGGGTAGCTTTTTTTTTTATTTAGTCTTCCAATGATACTTTGTCGTCTTCTTTTATAAGCGACGAGACGCAAGCCACGTCGATCGCTCTGTTCCGGTGTCAGCTGTCGACACGTTGGCCTGGCTGGCAGCTCCCGTCCAATTTCTTTCTGAACTATCATGTACGTAATGTATAAATAAGCCAGCAGGAAACGTGGGGAGTCGGTCGACAATCATTATGCGCGAATGAGAACCTTTTCCGTCCCCATTGCCTCTCGATCAATTTCTTATTGATCGAGAGCAGCTTCGCGGCTGCGGTCTACGTTCGAACGCAAACTGCCCGACTTCTGCGTACTTGTCGCCGCACTCTCCCGGCCGGCACTATCTTCATTATCTTCACCGTGATCTTCAAGACCGCGATTTTGCGCCTGCGGATTGATCACTTGGACAATGTGGCCGTTTCCAGTCCGGGACAGAGGCAGCGACACTCAACAACAACGCCCTGCGATTCATTCACACTTTGGCGGCAGCGGTTGACGTTCAAACGCAAGCTGCCTGAATTCATCGCACTTGTAGCAAGTTGGTTTATTTTAGTGTGCTATTTTTGCATTCCGCCGCTGCTTCCAAAGAGTTTGCTAGACGTGCTTTTTTGTTGTATGTTAATTTCGTTTTCACGTAAAGAGCAAGAACCTTTTTAATGCCTGTTATGAAGAGCTAGACGGGGAGGATTGTCCCTAGTCGTGCTGCGAATGCGAATCGTTTTTTTTTTCGTTTTTTTATTTGGGTGTGTGCTTTGCAATCCCGGCATCTGTGTTCCAGAAAAAAGAGAAAAGAGTTAAAAACGAGCTCGAAATGCTCAGACTGTACAGCAGCGAGGACAAGGTCAGCGCCAGCAGAGCATGTCAATCTTGCTCGCCGCAATGAACCGAAAACTTGACAGTTTGCTGTCCCAGAAAACAGCAGTGGAAAGCATTGAGCATTCAGTTCAGATGCTCTCTAACTAGTATGACCAAGCCTTGAAGCGCTTAAATGTCCAAGGGAACGATATTAATGGCCTAAAAAAGCGAATTGGCCAAACTGAAAGGGCGGGGACGGGAGCATGAAGTGCAGGAGCTCAAATCACAGCTAAACGATCTCGAGTGGCGCAGCCGAAGGCAGAACCTCGAGATTCACGTGTGTGCGGGACGGAAAGGGAGGACCTTTGAGCCTCGTAAACGATGTGGCGGCGAAACTTGGTGTCGATGAGCTAAAGTCAGATGAAGTCTTGGCGGTGCACAGATTACCTGCTAAGCCATGGAATGCGAGAGGTATTATAGTGTGCTTCGCTAGGCAAGAAACCAGAGAGCTCTGGTTGAGCAAAAAGCGGGCTTTGAACACGGCTTCTGGCACTTGTCACCTGTAGATTGCCGAGAACATGACGAGGCAAGGAAGGAATCTGCTTTGGCAGGTAAAGTAGTGGACAAGAGCGAAACATTATCAGTTTGTCTGGTATAGTTCCTCGCGCAGCTGCGATGTTCTTTCAGAGTGGTGATGGTACCAAGTGTCGGGCCCTTTCCAGTAAATAAAATTCGCGCCGATTTATTTTAGTTTAACACAGCATGATTCGCAAATCGTCGCACTTTCGCACTCTTGACAATGACACAAAAAGGCATCTCGAAAGAGCCATGAGGAAACACAAAAATCATTATTATGAGTAGCGAACGTCCGTATGAATCGTCATGTCACTTTACATCAAGGAGGGTATAAGGGGCAGGAGGTGGCGTCCCTATGTCCAATGCACGTAGCGAGGTGTAACGGAAGTAGGCGGAGCTACGAACTCTTCGCAACCAATGGGGAGCTCGTCACTGGTGCCGCCATTGATTTTTGGGGCAAACTACCCTCGTTGCCATGGCATTTCCGTGGCAACCAGCTTTGTAGTGCTCTAAAAATCAATGGCGGCGTGCACTGAATCGGTCGAACAGCCGAGATTCGGAGCCCAAAACTTGCCTGACCAGTAGGAAGTCGGCATGCAGCTGACGCTCTCAACACCGCGCACCGCGGGTTGAGAAAGCCGTACAAACCTTGCTTCCAGAAGGTGTTGATTTCACTCCGCCGTGATGAGAATGCGGGTTCGCATCGAGACATCTTTTAATGCGCCAATCGAATCGAAAGCCAGCCGCGACAGCGAGCAGACGAAGCAGACCGCAGGCACGGAGCAGACGTACCCTAAGCCTAACGCAGTCGACCGGAGCGGCGAGCAGGCGCTGGGACATTGCTAAGATTTGCTTTGGGTGAGAGCGGTTCGGTGCGCAAGGCAGTCTGGAATTGGGTTATTTTTCCGGCGTCGCTGGGCATGACGTCATGCCGGGTCCTGCCCAATTTAAACGTCCTTGCTTTACATCCATGTAAACGTTCATTTCGGTGTTCTTTATCTACTGTCACCGGACGTTCGAAATGCGCGTGTCGCGTTGTCGACTTCGAGATTAATGCCGATTGTGGGGGAAGGCTAAAGCAAATATGCAAGAAATGCATATGGCACCGTGTACTTTCGAAGTGCTTGACAGGTTGACATCTTCTGCTGTCGACCGCCGAGTCACGCGATGAGGGCGAGAGGCTAGCTTAGAGTAACTGTACATGCACCGCTCTACTCTATCGGTGTCCCCCCCCCCCCTTCCAAAAAAAAAAAAAATTACCGGTTGTTGTTGTTTTTTCTTTTTTTATAGCAAAAATAAATCATGCATTGCGGAACGCTCATTATCCGCTCAAATGTAATGCTAGAGGTTCAAACTGTATGCCAAAGCTTTCGTTTTAACTGGTATCTCATTCAAAATTTCTAACTAATTTTCTGAAATTCTCAATGGGGTAATTGGGCCCATTTTTGCCGCTTTCGCAAAATGGCGCCATCTCGCTCCATGTTTTCGAGAGCTTCGTTGGCTACCATTATTCCATTGAAAACTTCAGGAAACCAGTTATAACATTCCAATATTATTACGGTTCGTGCTGAAACTTTTATATCCCGTTCGGACCTCGAGAGCTACATTTGACCAGAGAGTGTGCGCTAGGCGATGAGTAGTTTATTTTTAAGGTTAAAAACGCAACAATTTTTTCTTTCTTGGAGGAGCGAGGGAGAGGGGGGGGGGGGGGGCAATATGTAGAAAGAATGTTGCTTTTTCGTTCGAGCTTTGTTGTTCGGGGCTGAACTTTGCGGTTTCTTTTTCAGAGCATGAAATGAGTTTTTGGAGGGAAAGGGTCGCCTCTTAGGGGTGATGTGTCAGACATTCTTAATCTCGCTGTGATCATGAATGGTTTTATTCGTAACGAAAAGTCAAATTTGGGGGTTTTACGTGCCAAACCAACGACGGGCATCTGGCACGCCCCAGCGGAGGACTGAGGATTAATTTTGACCACCTGGGGATCTTTTGACGTGCAACCAGAAGCTCGGTTACACGGCGCCTTCTCCGAAATCAGCCTCCGTCAGATTGCGGGCACCTCGGCCGGGATTCGAACAAGCCACATGGGGATCCGTAGGCCAGCGTCTCGCCTCGGAGCCACCGAGGCGGCTTATTCGTAACGACCCCCATACATTTTTTTTAATGCGAATATTAATGCGAATAGCATTCTTTGGATACTTCACGCACTTTTCGTCTATGTATCTATCTATCTATCTATCTGGCTACTCTTACGCCGCGGGTCGATAAATAAATAAAAAAGACCGGCGCCGGCTGGGATTCGAACCGTTGACCCTTTGATCAGCAGGTAGACGCGCTAACCACAGAGCTATGAAGGCAGTCATTCAACGCACTCTAAACGGTTGTTTATATCTTACCATAGGACGCGCTTTACAGCGCTGTCACAGCTACGGTGCGCGCGCGTCCATGCACGAGGGCTCATTCCGCTCTCGTGAGGCTGAGCACGGCCGTTAGCTCACCCTCTCCCGCGCTCGGGAGAGGGTGATGTAGCGGCCGTGCTCAGCCTCACGAGAGCGGAATGAGCCCTCGTGCATGGAACGCGCGCGCACTGGTAGCTGTGACAGCGCTGTAAAGCGCGTCCTATGGCAAAGATATAAACAACCGTTTAGAGTACCGTTGGTTGAGACTAGCTGAGACGCCAGAAAGTCTGGTCGGTACCATTTTGAGTGTTTGTGCGTATGGCGCGTGCTTTGCTCGCCTTCCTAAGTGACACAAACGCACGTGCTGGGCTGCGGAGATCGTGCGCAGGGCTGTGAAAGTGTCAACAAATTTAGAATCGCCTCAAGAGTGGGCTGGCGTATCTAGAGTGTGCCGGCCACCTGACGAACGCGCATAACACCGCACCGTTTGATGCTATTCGCATTAACGTAGATAATCATTCCCAAAGGATGGGTTCTGCTGATTTTTTTAGAACTGCAAACCGCCTGTTGTGAAAGGTATATGCACGAGAAAAGAAACTGGTTGGACAAAAGCTCCCTCAACAACAGTCTTCGCCATCACTACACTCTCAAGCGTATTATTTCCTCAAGGTATCACACAACGCGTAAAAGGGGTATATGTAACAAGATGAGCTGGCGGGCTAGTTGGTTGTCCATCTTGAGTAAAATAGCGCAAAACAGCAAGGAAGGAAGGACGAAGTAGACAGGAAGGGCGCTAAACTGACAACTGACATTTAATAGTCTATAAAGGAGGAGAAGAAAGAAGTTACTGATGTTATAGCATAAAAGAAAGAGAAAAGTACACCCTCAAAGTTGTTATACGTAAAAATTACAAAATAAAATGGATGAAAAAGGGGTGAGATATGTGAGTGAAAAAAACACGTAAGAAATAAGAGAGAAAGAAGGAAGCAATAATTTAGAAACAAAATTAAAAAATTGAAGTAACGCACTGATATCGTAGATGTTAAAAAAGGAGATGAAGTTTGAGACCGAAAAGGAACATGAGATTGCAGGCTAAGTACTTCTCGTCAAGTCATAAGATTAAGGTAGTAACGTTCCTTTTGAGATAAGGCGATCGATGGGGCGCTGATGCACACCACCCCACGAGACAAAATTGTATGAGCTTCATACAACTCGCGTGTTCTTTTGGATCTAAAACGTCTTAGGATCTTGGTTTGGCTAAACACTGCTGAGCACATACAGTCCCTTGCATGTATTGCAAGATGGCCGGCTGGTGACGATTTCAAGGCTAAGGCATGTTCTCGTAAGCGATCGTTGATGCATCGGCCTGTTTGTCCCACATATGTTTTGCCGCAGGTGAAAGGTATTTCGTACACCACTCCTCGTTGGCAGTCGACGTATTGTGTCTGATGTTTCACTTTGCACTCAGCTTGCTGTAGTTGGAGATGGTTGACTCTCGGACACAACCGCCTAAGTTTATCTGGTGCAGAGAGTGCCACCTGTACTTGATATTTAGAAGCGATCTTTTTTAAGTTGTGTGTGATCTGATGAATGTATGGCAGCACTGCTGGTCGTTGGTTCTTCTCTCGTGTGCGCTCTCGTTGTCCACTGTTGGTGAGTAATGATTCGGCGACTTCAAACAAAATCGAACTCGGGAACCCAGATGTCTTGAGGCGCTGCACTTGAGCTTGAAGACTCTCAGCCGCGGAATGTGTGCACGACTTTTTTAAGGCTGCACTCATTGTGCTTTTGACAATTCCTCTCTTGATAATTTTTGAGTGAGCTGAGTCGTACTGAAGCAGGCCTTTTTTGGTTCTTGGTGAGTATTTCCAGCAAGTGTGCCTGTCTTTGAACATCAGAAGAAGATCTAAAAATTGAAGGTTTGAATCCGTTGGAGTCTCATGGGTGAAATTGAGCCCTTGCCCTTCGTTCAAGAAAGTGGATTTGATGGTGTTGATTACTTGAGCTTCATTTGCCATGGGTCTCTTTGAAAGGAGCACTAGATAATCATCCACGTATCTGAAAATGCGTGAAACTTGCCCTTTGGTGAGTGCATTATCGATGGCGCGATCACATTTTGAAAGGAAGATGTCGCAGAGGACTGGTGCCACACAAGACCCTATACATATGCCTTTCCTTTGCAGGTAAGACGTACCTTCGTACGTTACCACGGTGGCGGATAGGTAGAACCGTAAAAGTTCTAGGAAGGATTCTACTTGTATTCCACATTCATTTTGAAATTTCGTTATCCCGTTGGTCTCGATACATTCGTTGACAGCTGTAAACAGCTTGTTGTGTGGGATTGAGTAAAAAAGGTCCTCCACATCAAGTGAAAACCCGTATCGTACCGTTGCATCGTTCAGTTGTAGGTGATGTATAACCGCCTCAGAGTTAGGAATCAGGAATGGATCATTTAGTTTGAGGTTAGACAGATGTTGCATTAGATAGCGTGACAACACCCCTTGCCACGAACCTTTTTCAGTCACTACCACTCGGAACGGACATTCTTTTTTGTGTGTTTTGGCAGTGAAAAACATGTCTAAGTGGACCTTTGTGGCAGTCGTAATCATCTTCTTCATTGATGTCAATTCTAGCTTAGTGCATAATTGGAGTGCCATGGCTTTCATCTTTTTGGTCTTGATGCTTGATTGGATGAAGTTTTTGTCTATGGCCGCTATAGCCTTTTCTTGGTAAATTGATTTGGGGATGACAACAAATCCTCCTTCTTTGTCCGACTCTAACAGGTTTAAATCTTTCTCAGTTAAGTAATTTACCACACGAGACATGTTCAACCTCCTGTCACTACCATTCCCAGATCTTAATAGTACATCCACGCAGTCTTCAATACAACGTGGTCTAACATCTTCATGTGCCTTATCAGCTATGTCATATACGTTGGACAATAGCTGTATACCCTGTCTTTTTGGTGAAGTGCAGAATTTTGGTCCTTTTTCTAGAATTCTGCATATATCTGCTGGAAGGGAAGTTTTTAATTTTTTAATTTTGTTTCTAAATTATTGCTTCCTTCTTTCTCTCTTATTTCTTGCGTGTTTTTTTCACTCACATATCTCACCCTTTTTCATACATTTTATTTTGTAATTTTTACGTATAACAACTTTGAGGGTGTACTTTTCTCTTTCTTTTATGCTATAACATCAGTAACTTCTTTCTTCTCATCCTTTATAGACTATTAAATGTCAGTTGTCAGTTTAGCGCCCTTCCTGTCTACTTCGTCTTTCCTTCCTTGCTGTTTTGCGCTATTTTACTCAAGAAGGGGTATATGTGCCGTGTATTTTTATTTTCTAGTAGGGAATGGACTAGAGAGTTGCAATCTCGCTAGAATACACCGACAGCGGGTGAATGTCGACTTGCACACGCTGGCTGCTTCAGAATAGCAGTCGCCGTTTGATGCGTATCCCTTTTTCGCTTTTTCATGGCGTGAAGAAGGTAAGTAGCTTCTTGAAGATTTGTATTGTGAAGGTTTCATAATATTCATCATTTGTTGGATGGAGGAGTGTTTGAATATCCGTTGATTATTTAGTCAGTCAGTTCCCATTAAGTGTTTGTTACCTTTTTGATGTGTGCTAAAGACGCCCAAGAAGTGATACAGTTACGTATTCTTTCAATCCTCGAATGGCACGTCTTGAACAGAAAAAAAGAAGCAAGAGGTCGCTTTTTTTTCTTTTTTTTTAAAGCCGGCATTACAAACGGGAGATACATATTATTCTCTAGATAAAAGGACGAGGCGCAAACATAACAAAGCATAAAAAGATTATACTTGACGGCCAACAGACAAAACCCGAACCGAGCGACTTCCAAACGGAAGAAATACGTTTCACATCATCAAAGAATACCCGTCACAAAAGAATGTGCCCTTGCACAGCGCGTTTATGAAAATTGTGGCCTACACGTTTCTTTGTGCTTGTACGAAGTTTGCTTCCAGCCTTCAGTCTACGAGGACAGAACGCCGAACTCTACTTTGACATTTTGATTTTGTGTTATTGCTTTTTGCCTTTGTCATGAGCGACTTCGTCGAAAGGCATTCAGCGAAATGAAAACTCTCTCGAATACATCTCCACATGAAAACTCAAAGGGAATACTTTGAACAGCCAAAGGAGACACCGAGAATATGCACAAAAAAAAAGTCCATAAAAATCGAGTATAATAAATGCTTGAAAGGTCACACATGCACCTCTTTTGTGAACAATAATAAACGCTATAAGCTAGCTTGTGACTTTTAATAGAAGATGCTCGCAAGGCACGCATGCGCTCACGCGTTTATAAAATATCCAGCATGAATGACACTCGCAAAGAGGACTTCTTTGAGTGCAACAATCAAAAGAACAATCTAATTGAGTACATTAAAATGTCCAGACATTATAGAGAGTGACTGCTCAAGAAACGCAGGGCGCGACGAGTTCATCGTTCGCAACACTTCTGCGTTAGCCATTTAGGACATCGAAGAACGAATCACGAGGCAAATTGCGTTAACCTAATTTTCCCTGAGTTCTAGAGCGCAGCTCTTAGGCGCCCGTTTCCAGCTTGAGCGGCGTCGCCGTCGGCGTCGCCGTCGGCGTCGGCGTAACCGCGCGGTGCATCATGGGAAATATCCCATAATGCACCGCGCGGAAAGGAGGAGAGGAGGAGGAGGGGGAGGAGGAAGGAGGAGGGGAATGAGGAGGAGTGGGAGGGAGGAGGAGGAAGCTGAGGAGGAAGGAGGGGGAGGAGGAAGGAGGAGGGGAAGGAGGATGAGGGGGAGGGAGGAGGAGGGGAGGAGGAGGAGGAAGGGGAGGGGGAAGGAAGGGGAGGATGAAGGAGGAGCGCAGGAGATGGAGGAGGAAGAGGGGGAGGGAGGTGGAGGAGGGGAGGATAAAGGAGGAGGGGGAGGACGAGGGGGAAAAGGAATGGGAGGAGGAAGGAGGAGGGGAGAAAAAAGGAGGAAGGGGAGGAGGGAGGAGGAGGATGGGAGGAGGGAGGAGGAGTATTTGGTAGGATGAGGAGTTGAGGAGGAGGGAGGAGGAGTTTACCCTCCCCTCAGTACCCTTCCCTCCTCCTCCTCAAGAGCTGCGCTCTAGTTCGGCGTTACAGGAAGTTGTAAACGGCTTTCATTTTTAGAGCGCAGCTCTTAGGCGCCCGTTTCCGGCTTGAGCGGCGTCGCCGTCGCCGTCGCCGTCGGCGTCGCCGTCGGCGTAACCGCCCGAGGTCACGTGACCCCCAGGTCACGTGACCCCCGAGGTCACGTGACCCCCCAGGTCACGTGACCCCCAGGTCACGTGGTCCCCAGGTCACGTGGTCCCCAGGTCACGTGACCCCCGAGGTCACGTGATGATGGCGATGACGATGCGGATGCCGATGACGTCATCAGTGACGTGACCCCCCAGGTCACGTGACCCCTGGTCACGTGACCCCCGAGGTCACGTGATGACGATGACGATGCGGATGCCGATGATGTCATCAGTGACGTCACTGATGATGTCATCGGCATCCGCATCGTCATCGTCATCATCCTGATGACGTCATCAGTGACGTCACTGATGACGTCATCGGCATCCGCATCGTCATCGTCATCATCATTGATGACGTCATCAGTGACGTCACGTTACCCCCTCCCCCCCCCCCGAGGTCACTTGCCCCCCCCCTCCGTACCCTTCCCTCCTCCTCCTCAAGAGCTGCGCTCTAATTCGGCGTTACAGGGA
>JAZHYW010059928.1:0-20486 GCA_037355805.1 Ixodes ricinus | reverse complement strand
TGAAAATTAGCACGCACACACACGCACACACAAGGTCTCTAACACCGCTGAAATTTTTTCACTCGGAAAGTGAAACACGTCTTTTACACCGGCACTACTCGTGTAGAAAGAGGGTGATTGTTTTCTCTTTCTTCTTTCGTGTTGTTCTCTTTGTTTGTAGCGTTTAACATTTAAGCGCTCCTCGAGTGAAACTAAATGTTCCGCCGCGTTAGGGGCGTAGAGCGTGCGTGTGTCGTCCTTCGCTTCCTGCAGTCTCGGGGTGGTGTTAGTGTGCCTAACAATCTAGTATCTAGTCACAGCATCAGATCTCACTGACAGTCAACCGTCATCGCGGTGACGGCTAGCTGTAAAATGTAAAAACGGAGTGTATTTGGTTCAATATGTCATCGTTGGGGTCATCCTTAAATTATAAACACGCACCATAGTGACGCTCAGTACTTGTTTGCGATTTGCGCGTTAAAATATAATCAACAAAACCATACTTTAGAACACAAAAAGAGGTAAGTCGAGACGTTTTTGTATTAGAACAAATTTGTTTTGTTTTAAATTAGATATTAATTTGATTTAAATCGCCGTAGATATAAAAAAAATAACTATTTATTACTACCGAAGAAATAGCGCGGAAGCGCCCACTTCGTTAAGCGCGCCCACTATTAAGATGTGCCAAGCTTGGGAATTTGCAAATTATGCGTTAAGCTGCCCGATTTGATCGGACGAGCGTCCTTGTCTAAATTAATCCCGTTTTCGGCGAAAGTGGGGCTGGCGCTCCCCCAGGCATTTTGCGGTAGATGCATTTGTACACATTGCAGATTGATTAACCGAAATCCATCGGATTACCGACAACAATGCGGGCGAAAGGAGTTACTTCGAATTTAAGGGGTACACTTTAATTAACTACTTTTTCATTTAGGCATTTTCGGCTGTACAAAAACAAAAATCAGCTTGATTTATGTTTTGTTAGTAAAGTGCTTTAATATATTTTTCACTATGTATTTTCCTCATAATGTGAAATTACTTTTCTAGTTTCTCGTTCTTTTATCGCCCTATAACTTGCTCGTATTAAAGCCCAGCATAACTGACAAACAAAGAGGAAGGTATAAGGTAAGCTCAACGTTCCTATTTGCTCGTAAAACAGCTTCTTTTTTTTACTGCACCGTTCAGTTTGCTACAGTCTTTATTGCTCTATGACCATATTATTCAGGAACAAAACAGATGCCCATAGAAAGCATCAAATCAGAGACAAACTGACTGTGAGTAAAAAACAAAATATTTTTCGGAACTCTCTCTTAATTTACCCAAATCGCCACAATACACGAACGGGTGCGATTCAAATAACCAATTATATTATCTTGAGTTTTTATTCTCCACCACGTCACCAAATCTTCCTTTCACGCGCGAGTGTACACCTTCGTGCCTCTGAAGTCGTTTCAAAAGAATGTTGTAGAAGTGTGTGATACTCCAACGGGTTAGACATGCGTGACGTAAGCAAAATCTGCGCGCTGGGGAAAGGGGGGGGGGGGGGGGGGGGCGACTCATTTATTTTGGTACCTCGATCGCCGCGAGAGAAAAGAAACCTACCTCTATAGACCTTCGCAAACATCACTTCTTCTTTTTTGCGCTGCCGTCTTTGTCAGCTAGGCTGCGGAACGCCTTCTGAGCATGCGCTGTTGGTCTACGGTACGGTAAAACGGACGCTGCGCATGCGTCCACAGCTCAGTGACTCAGCATTTTTCGCCAGGGTGATAAGCGATGCAAAGATCTAGCACTCCGCGGCAGTCCGGCAGCTGCCGGCGCCACCCTTGGACGGAGTCAATCAAGCAGTGGCAAAAGAGTGTCTCGTCACGGCACTCACCGTTTTTGTACGTTTCCTATCACCAAGTCAAACGAGTCAATAAAGGCGCCGTCATCCTGCGCTTTTTTCTGTTCGCGTGATTGGTTCAGCCCTGCCACGGCGAGCCACGAAGAAAACGAGCGCCATGACGATGCACTTTTGTCACCACTTCATTTCTCTATCGTAGCCTCGGCGGCGATCAATTCTAAGTAGAATGGACCTTTTTCGAAGCGTTCTGCGCACGCGCGAGCGCCCGATGCCAAGCGGCGGAAGTTGGCGCCAAAGTCGAGAAGTTCGGAAGGAGGCTGTAGATCAGCGAGTAGCAAACGTAATTGCAGCATACATATAATTGTGTTACGCAAAAAAAGAAAGCGGACGGAAAGAATAACACGACGTTTCAGTGGACGCCACGGATGCCCCACTCGGACGGCGCGTCGGGCCGTTGGGCACGCCCCGCTGCTCAGAGAACGAAGAGAGCTGACAGCGTAGCTCCCATTATCGATTGGTAGCGCAGGTAGGTCCCTTCCTCGATTTTTAGTTCGTGCAGCCACCGCCTGGTGCCGTGGTATGAAAAATCCATTGTGTTCATCTAATTAAAGGACTCACCGCCGACGATCGCCTGGACACTGAGTCAGAGGAACTAAGTAAAACTCACCACCGACGGTCGCCTGCGAACTACACTCTAAGAGATGCCTGCGCGTCTACTTACCCACAAAACACTCGAAGAGCCAATCTTTGCGATCTACGAAATCAGCTCAGCGAATGATGAGGCGGAACATCCGTTTAGACCTTAAAATTAAGTCTGCGGTGTGGCATTACGCAATGCAGCATGACGCTTTGCATTGCGTAATGCCACAACGCAGACTTCATTTTCAGGTCTAAACGGATGTTCCGCCTCATCATTCGCTGAGCTGATTTCGTAAATCACAAAGATTGGCTCTTCGAGTGTTTTGCTGGTAAGTGGACGCACAGGCATTTTTAGGAGAGTAAGTACGACTTGCCGCCAACTGTAGCCTTCGGACTAAGTATACATGACTAAGTATGACTAGCCGCCAACGGTTGCCTGCGGTCAGCGGACGCCGGACTGAGTACGAATCGCCACCAATGGGGTCCTGAAGACGGATTATGCTGGACTAAACATGACTTGGCAGCCGGCGGTCTCCTGTGCCATAGTCCGTTGAGTTACGCATGATTAAAAGCAAATTTTGGCTGTGCGGATTATCCACGCGTGCGGGCTATACGGGAATTTTGTCTTCCAGGATCGTTCCTTTGGACGAGACGTGACGAAATTTGTGAATAAAACAAAATGTTAATGATGATTTATGCATATTGGCAAGCTTCTTTGTGAGCTAAGAAAGCAGACATCTGTAAGTCAAGGTGAAAGCCGTGTAGAAGATTTTCCCTGTCGAGTAAGCACCAGGTGCGGACTTTGCATGGCGTGCAGACTATGCATCGGTGCGGACAATCTAAGCAGACTTTTGTTTTCGGCCTAAATTGTCCCCTGCGTGACCATACATCGGGTGCGTGGCTATAGCCCGGAAAACACGGTAACTAGTTTCCGATGGTCACCTGCGGCTACGTAGTCCGGAGAATGTGCGAATCGCCGCCAACGACCCCTTGCGGACTACAGATGCTGGACTGAGGACGCTAAGTAGTGCGTACCCCGGATTCCTACCTCCTATGTGTTAAATAATAATACTGTTGACCTCGTCTTCACTATAAATATCTTGAATTCATTTGCAACCTGATCTGTCATGGCACTACCATATAAAGCTCACCCTGGCGGCTGCTAACCGCTCTTTCGGATTTCTCAAGCGTAACCTTAAACAGGCTCACCCTAACATACGCAAACTTGCCTTTTCCACACTAATACGTCCGAAATTAGAATATGCATCAGCCATTTGGGATCCCGAACATGCTTACATCATAAACGACATTGAATCACTGCAAAATCGTGCCGCTCGCTTCATATTTTCAAATCATTCACGTCATTCCAGCGTCACAGCACTAGAAACGCCGAGCAGAGCTACCCGAACTACTCCATCGTCGCAAACTTTCACGCCTATCACTTTTCCATAAACTTTATCACCACGCGTCACTTCACGGTGATTTCTTCGAGCCACCTGCCGTTATTTTTCCACGCCGCGATCACTCCTACCAAGTTAAACGCGTAACCTGTAAGTCATCTGCTTTCTCCCGGTCATTCATTCCACGTACCACAATCGATTGGAATAATCTACCATCGCACATTGCCTCAGAAAAAGACACCCACGAAGTTTCAGAACAAATTCAAAATACTGATGCCATCTAACTTTTGCTGTTTTACATTGTTGTTTCCTTCTTTTCCGGAACGTGCAGAGCAAATGGGTACTATTTTGTTTTTACCTTGACTCAGCTTTATTGCAGTGTGATGAGTGAGTGTATGTTTTTTATTCGTTTTTGATTGTATCTTTTATTTTATTTTTATTATTAAGTGTATTGATTGTCTTCTAGTATTCTCATATGTTGTTCACTGTGCACTAGTTCCTATTGGAACGATTTATGTACCCCCCCTATAGTAATACCCTCTCACGAGGGCCTTTAGGGGTAATATGAATAAAAAGAATACAACAAATCAAACACCGCACCTTCCCCGGGATTTTTTTTTTTTATTGCTACACAAGCGTCGTTGGATTGGCGAAATCGTGAGTAAAATCGCACCATGTGAATCAGGCTCATGTGTAACTGGGCGGCGACGTTCGAATGTGAACTAGTTGATGATAGCCAGCCACAGCGCACAAGATCAGACACACTTAAAGTACTTTCACGCACACAAAGGAAGAACACAAAGAAAGAACACTCACACAGCGCTGTGTGAGTGTTCTTTCTTTTGTGTTCTTCCTATTGTGCGTGGAAGTACTTAAGTGTGTCTGATCTTGTGCGCTGTAGCTATGTATCATGAATAACCAACTCGCCCAAGCTGAAGTTCTCACGAACTAATTATTCCGAAGTCGTCTCCAATGGTCGCCCACGGACTGGGTATGCTAAACTAAACATCACATGCCGCGGACGGTCGCGAGCTAGCGCGCGGCGACCCTTGCTGGCAAGTCATATGTAGTTCAGGTGCTCGCGCTCTCGTTTATTTGCTACATGGTAGCGCCGAGCAAATATGTCAGAATGCGGATCGCATGGTACGGGGTTCGATTCCCACTGAGCTTCTTGTTGAACCTTTCTAGTTTTAATTGCTAGTTCCTATAGTCACGATAAAGTATGAATTGTTACGACTAATTATCCCTTCCCTATGCTTTAGATACTCACGCATTACCTGCTACGACCTACGCATCATTTATTTGCCTTCGCCCGTGTAACGCTTTTTCTTCACACTCCAGTGTTACACCTTACCATGATATCGTGCCCATAAACACAATCTGTGCTAATAGGTAAATTTGACGGAGGCGGCATGTGGGATAAGTGAAAAAATTGTATGAAAGGCGTTTTGAAACAATAAAAAATGAAGTGTATTGGTTTTCAAGTTTTCGGTAGAAGTAACAAGTAACGCAAATACGTTGCTCAATGTAGAGAAACGTAACGCGTTACCAATAACGCCGTCACTTGTAATGTGTTACTTCCATCACTGGTTGGCAGTGATCACCTGGGACACTAGCCTAAGCGGTAAACTTTGAGCGCACGTCAATACGCTTTCCAAGTAAAATGCGAAAGAAGCCGATGTGGCCTTCGCACGAATGCGGGGAAAGCAAATCATCTGCTTGTTGCGCGGGGGTTGTGGGACGTCAGAGCAACACCGAACTTCTGATTGGCTTTGATTGAAACGATAGTGGGTAGACCTGAATGCTAGATGCCTTGGGGTCTACCACTATTTTATTTTATTAACCAGCCAATAAGAGCTCAACGCTCTGACATCGTTGCATCCCTTGTGCAAGAAGCGGACGAACTTGCTCTCCCCGCCTAGCATTGCGGAGCGCACATACACGCCAATTTGAACAGAAAGCTGACCTTTCGAAACGTGGCTGCACCAAAACCGCAAGTTAGAGCCCAAGCAGACCAAGTTAGTCGAGTAAAACATTCGGCCACCCTGTTGATAGCTGCACGCTCTTCTTCCATCCCTTCTTCATGGAGTGATAGTTTTATCTCCTGCACTGAATGAAAGCGATAACGCGAGGCTTAAGTTGGTCACCATTAATTCGTGCTTTTACACCAACCTGATTGGAACGTTGCAAAAAGATTGGGCGCTGTCCCGTTAAACACTAAGGTGCCATCCCTGCCACGGCTCAGAGGAGGCGGTCCCGGGCCAGCTTGAGAGTGATTGCGGCTATTGTTCTTGCTGGATATGAGGAACTTCTATGCCAAGTGATTGGTTTACATGGGCGCAAATGGGTATCTATAAAAGTAAAAGCGACGCGAAAGCTCGAGCTGCAACTGCTACAAGTAGTTGTCAAGGAATTTTCGTGGAAATCGCAGTGGACCGGTACTACGTCAGGCTTTTTAGCCTTTTGCACTGTAAGAAAAAAATGAAACGAAAAAAAACACGTTTTTTACGGTTGGTGCATTCAAAACGCCCGTGGACAGTGAGTGAAAATATATTTTTTTTTATCTGAAAATAATTTTTTAGGATATGTTTCCTATAATTTAGTTAAATATTCAAATGAAAATGCGGGGGGGGGGGGGGGGGGGGATCGGTGGCCAAGTGGGCTAAAGCGCAGACCCAGCCTCGACGCGCGTGCCCCACCCCTGCCCGTTTCGATCTGGATGAGCATCGCACCGGCGTGCGGTCGTGTATTACCACTGCGTGGTGCACGTTAAAGACCCCAGGTTAGCGGTTGTACCGCACTGGCTAAATTGCTCACCTACAGCTGAGACACCAGACACCCACTGAGGCAGACTAACTTCCGGCTGTATAAACATACAAACAACAATTTTCTTTGAAATTAAAATGAAAAAAGTATTTTTGCAGCTTAAAACGGTTTCTTGCGTCGCGTAAAACGATTGCGTAAGTTAGTATTCTTATTTCATTTTAGTTAAACTAAAAGCGGTGGTTCTTCATCGGGGTGGAGAATAAAAGTCAATATAATTTAAATCTTGATTTAAGTCACGATTGAAATGGTGATTTATATCTCACCGCCACTATTATGAGTTTATATAAAACCTTTCCGGCGACGAAGTAATCCCCAAACTAATTTTTATTTACTGCTTGTCTATAAATTGATACTTTCTTTTAGAATAAGAATAGTTTATTTCAGACATACTCTGAGTCATACATGTGTCTGGGGGGCTGCAGCAAAAAAGAAGGCAAGAAAGCCCTCTGACAGGGTGCATACAGCCCACGCCCCCTTCCCCCCTATAGCAGTCAGCAGAAACGGCGCGCAATAATTTAGTGACAAGATTGAGATAAACATAGGCATCAGTAAATCATTCCGATCCGTATCATCCATATAAACATATGAACATAAGCAATGCGTCACAATATAAACCAAAATGTAGACAACAAAAAAATCATGAAGCAAAAACGAGAGAGAACTGCATTCACTGACATCAACATCGCATTATCTATGTGCACGTGTTTTGTATTCAATCAAAGGATCCCCAAGCAAGAAATATTCGGGGAAGGTTGCTTGAGCGACAACCTGCTCTTCTCAGCAAATGAGAACGTTTAGCTTTTTTCTACGCTCCGCTTTGTTTGTCAGGCACTACATAATGTATGCACTGCAAGCAAATCAAAACGCGAAAGAAAAAAAAATAGAGAGAAGTGATGTCTCATTTAAAGCAAATCAAAATGCGAAAAAAAGAAATGTAAGGTTTTTCACTAACTACCAAATAAACCGTTTTTGTTCTAGTATGGCGGGTTTATAGATAAAGGGTTGTTAATTTAACGGTGCTTTAAAAGTTTAAATGTTGGTCAATCCTTTTTTCCATATTTTTGGTTGATTAATCCAATTTCTAATATCGATGAGCACGCATAGCGTTAAATAATTATTGTTGTAAGCTACAGCGATTTAAATTAACCAGATTAAAATCAAATAACGTTGATTTTTAATAAAAAATAAATCTCACTTATTCATTTATTCACGTGACATCCAAATTCCCAATACCCACCGTGAAGAATACCCGCATTCACCTGCAAACCATTCTTGGTCGGGTTTTCGCCAAGTAGTTCAAATGTGATTGGGTAGTGGAAGAGCTATAGTCACGGAAAGGTTTATAACGACCGGGATGCCTTTCAGTTGACCCATCACCTGAACAAGCTTCCTGAATTGCACCATTCTATGGTCCAAAACTTTTGCTTTCGTCTGGAAATCTGCAATGCATAGCCCCGAAAGCCCAGGAATAGCGGCATAAACACGCTCAATAATCTTTGGCCAGAGTCTGGGTATTTTGGCCCTAAATTGCCAAACAAGTGCCGGAGTTAGGCTTCACTTCTGGTGGGTCAGTATCTCCTAGCTTGTTGGGGTGTCCGTTCCCGCGAAAATGTTAGCATTAGGCTTAACTTTTCGGCTGCTCGCGTATCATCATTAGCAGAAGTTTAAGCCTACGCTGCCAAAGAACATGGTATAACTATTCACTGCTACTGGTTCGGTTTTACTTTTTGTTGCAAAATCATACGTTACAATCATACATGAATTTTAGTTCATCCCTGCAAATTATGTGGCGAACCCGAGCAAAGCTACTAAAAATCCAAAGAAAAGTACTTGAAGACTAACTAACGCCTCGAAGCGAAACGTTATTAAGGCCCAAATTAGGACCAACGATTGCCAAACCTTAGTCCAATTTAGTCGTTTCTCTGGCATGCTGCTTGAATTTTCATACCTTCGATAGCACTTGGGCGTCTCGTGTGCTACGAGAATGCACGTAAAGTCAAAGCACGGCAGAAGGCAACAATCGCGTGGTAAAGGCCGAGCATTCTCAATGGGTGCACTACCATTCTGAGCCTGACAATTACTATTGAATTTGCAATCTCGGCGCAGCCATCAAAAAGGCGCGATCGAGTGGTGTTCGCCATGCTGGGGTTGGAACTATTCGTAGGATACGAGAAAACACGCGACGCGGTGTGACCGACGCCAACCGGCCCGCGGGTTCGCGTGCGTGGGGAGCCGCGGTCTGGGCCCGCCGCTTCCGGAGCCCGAGAGGCGTCAGCTTGTTTACGACGAGGCCGGGGTAAAGAGAGGCCATCTGGGCCCTGTCTTCGCCGGCTTCAGCACCGGGGTTTCGCTTGCGCCAGGAAACCCGCCGCGTTTACAAACACCCGTGACGTCAACGGCTGCTTCTTCGTGACGTCGGCGGCACTGCCTTTGCCCCGCAATAGTCAGCGCAGGTTTCCTTATATCACCACCTTGACGAACAAGGCAAGGAAGAGGATAAGAAAGGAATATGTATACCCACACCGAAATATCCGGATCCCGTACTCACCTAATTGTGTAGGACACGGCGATGCGGTCGTTTTTTATTTATTTATTTCTGTATAGGTTTTTAAGGTCAGTGGGGTGCGTCGGGGCAAAGGGAGAGGGTGCTTTCGCAGCCACTTAAACCAGTGGCGGATCCAAGGGGGGGGGGCTGACGGGGGCGCCGTTCCCCCCCCCCCCAAACGAAGCCGACCCCCCTCCCCCCTACTCGGAGGGCAATTTGACAGTGGGTGGACCCGCCGGTGCACAAGAAAGAATGGGTCCGCCCCCCCCCCCCCCCCCCCCAAAAACGGAGTTCTGGATCCGCCTCTGACTTAGACCTTGTTTACCTGACAGTGTTGTGGGGTTGACGGGCGTCGGCGTTAGGGGTGTGTCTTTGGTGGCCGCTTGGACCTTGTTCCCTTGACTGGGTGTGTGGTGGGCGGGTGTTGCCGTTAGCGTCGTTTGAGGATGTGCGGCCTATATAAAGTGGACTATGCTTTCTCTCATCCTACGATGGACTAAAGCGCCAAAGCCACGGGCCGCCAGGTCCAGTCACGTTCCACGCTATACTATGACACGCTTAACATTGATGGAGGGTGGACGAATAATTCTCGAATCCAAAAGCGCCGCATCATTTCTATAGCTTCGAGGCTGCAAAGAGCCTATATGTCGTGGCTTTCTTTGCGATGTAAAATTGTTGAGTCACTCAGTGCTCTTCGATGAAACCACTGTCCACCCGTCCCCTCATCAGTGATCCGATACGCAAACACCGATACGGACATCAAAGCGAAATACGGCACAATTCCTAAGTGGCTCGTGATTGGATCTGGCGGTACGTAGCTTTGCCCTTAATCCATCGTAGGGTGAGACGAAGCATAGTGAAAATACATCTTGCGGTTGAGTTTTGAGGACCGGGTTGTGTTGTCCTCTGCTTTGTCCCTATTTTCAAGGTTTTTTTCTTCCTATGGTCATTTGCCAGCTCTGCCTGCGCAATAACCCTTATTTCAGCAAAGCATTATAAGTTTGTCCGCGCCGAATGAGTTATACGCACAGGGGGACAAATACAGGAAGCTAATCATCGCAATAAAAAATAATTAACAAACATTTCAAATAATCTTTTAATTACAGAAGATTAATGCATGGTAGTAATTAGAAACGTGCTGAGCATCATCGATAACCACTAATTTAGAAAATATTGGAAGGGCTTGGAGCGCATGGGGAAAAGCGATGGTGCGCTAAAGTCACCACTGGTGCAACAGGCGTTTATCCTCAATAACTAAAACGTTAATTGTAACACTTTAGTTATTTCTCCAACATATCGTGACGAGCAGCGCCTATATTATATCCCCTGGCCATTAAGCTGAGATTCACGCACCGTTTTAGTGTAACTTCCGCTGCTTTTTTATAACATATATGGAAAGCCTGAAAACCCCCTGCATAGACCAATAAATCGTCTTTAGTGTTATTGTTCATGACCGAACAACAACTTTGTCTGCAAGTTCACAGCCTTATGTACTATCGGGGAAAGGAACAGAGGGCCGATGCCACCTGAAGTGGCTGCCTATCGTGCAGCCTTCTCGCGCTCGCTTCGAGGCGTTATGGCTGAAAGCTATCACCGCTATCTTTGCTGGGTCTGAACGCGTGGCGGTAAAGAAGCACGGCCACGCCGAGCAGACAAAGATAGCGGTGACAGCTTAAGCACCGAGAGGCACACTGCCAGCTTGGGAGGCCGAGGAAGGGCGTGAACATACTGGAGTAGCCACGCACCCTGCCCTTGGTTCACTTCCAGGTGGCGCAGCCTGTACGTAGCCACTCCTCTGTTCGCATTAAATATTTTTCCCGATAGTTATGTGCCGTACACCCATACGGAAATACTTTGAACTGAGAAAGAACAAAAAAAAAAGATTCAGTTTTGATTTTGACATTTTCGTGTTTCAGCAACATGGCAGTCTATTTTATAGGTTACCTGCATGCCCGGAGCACTCCATGCGGCATTTATTCCTTTGGGCTACTACCTGGCTCGGTCAGCTCATAAAGCTGTCGATTGGAATTCGTTGCTTGCAAGGGAGCTCCGGCGGAAGGTGTATTTTTCCTCAAAATGGGCCCTTTGCAACAGAACACGCCCTATCAGTAGCGCCTCATATTTTTTGCACCAAGTAGGTTATGAGTTGGGTCACAGATATGTTGTGTCGTCGTTCGTTGCGTACACGGGTGCACGTATTCGAAGCGGAAGCGCTTCGCCAGCCCTCGGCACAAGCTCGGACCCAGTCGCCCGCATCCCGAAGGAAACGATGCCCAAAATAAGGTGCTACCAGTGTTACTTGACGGTACTTTCGAAAAGACTATCACATTCCAACACACCAACGAACACGGCTGGACTGGTAACCCAAACATGGACAAAATAAATGTTCGCAGGAAATCTCCTGAACTCTTAATTTTGTTCCTTGCTGCTTTTTCAAAACTGAATGCCGGTATACTCTCTACCGCCCAAGACTCCACGGAGAGCGTGACGACAGCAAGGAGGGCACAGGTCTCGCTATGTGGGCAGTAGCGCTTGTTCCCAACGGTTTCCGAGATGATTGAACGGTGGTGAAACGAACGCCGTGCATGTTCACTGCTAGCTTACTCGCACAAAGGCACGACAAGAATGCTGCGACTTACTCAGTTTTTTAGATGGCCCGTTTGACCACCTGGGGCTTCTAACAACTGACGCCAAGCCACTTCAAAGCGCGGTAAACCTTAGATCTTGGCTCTGGTAAGGTGAAATATTTTCTGAATGTTTATGTTGCTGTTTTCAGATAAACTTGATGCAGCATAGCCTACCGGAAAAAGCGAAATCCGGGCATTCCGGAAAATATAGTTTGTTT
Source organism: Ixodes ricinus (assembly GCA_037355805.1). NCBI lineage: Eukaryota > Metazoa > Arthropoda > Arachnida > Ixodida > Ixodidae > Ixodes > Ixodes ricinus. The sequence continues at coordinate 8,412 of JAZHYW010059928.1, read as the reverse complement.
GTGGCAGCTCAAAATACCTCTTACGGTACAAATCTTAAATTTTCCATAACTAAAATACGTTGCTTCCATGTTTTCTGGGTAGCTTTGCTTTATTTAGTCTTCCAATATTGATACATTGCCGTCATCTTTTATAAGCGACGAGACGCAAGCCACGTCGACCGCTCTGTTCCGGTGTTGTGCTGTCGACACGTTGGCCTGGGCTGGCAGCTCCCCGTCCAATTTCTTTCTGAACTATCATGTACGTAATGTATAAATAAGCCAGCAGGAAACGTGGGGAGTCGGTCGACAGTCGTTATGCGCGAATGAGTGAACCTTTTCCGTCCCCATTGCGCTCTCTCGATCAATTTCTTATTGATCGGGAGCACTTCGCGGCAGCGGTCTGACGTTCGAACGCAAGCTGCCCGACTTCTGCGTAACTTGTCGCCGCACTCTCCCGGCCGGCACTATCTTCATTACCTTCACCGTGATCTTCAAGCACCGCGGTTTTGTCGCCTGCGGAATGATCACGTGGACAACGTGGCCGTTTCCAGTCCGGAGCAGAGGCAGCGGCACCAACAACAACGCCCTGCGATTCATTCACGCTGGCGGCAGCGGTTGACGTTCGAACGCAAACTGCCTGAATTCTTCGCACTTGCAGCAGTTGGTTTATTTTTTGTGTGCTATTTCTGTATTCTGCCGCTGCTGCCAAAGAGTTTGCTAACGTACTTTTTTGTCGTATGTTAATTTTGTTTTGGCGAGACAAGAACCTTTGTATTGCATGTTATAGAGCTAGACGGGGAGGATTTTCGTCCTAGCATGTTGCGAATGCGAATCGGTTTCTTTATATTTTCTTATTTGGGTGTGTGCGCTTTGCAATCGCGGCATTCCTGTGTTCAAGAAAAAGAAAAAGAGTTAAAAACGAGCTCGAAATGCTCACACTGTACAGCAGCGAGGACAAGGTTAGAAAGCAGAACATGTCAATCCTGCTCGCTGCGATGAGACCGAAAGGCAGCAGTCTGCTGTCCCAGAAAACGGCAGCGGAGAGCGTCGAGCATTCAGTTCAGATGTTCTCGAGCCGGCGATGACGCAGTCCTTGAGGCGCTATAAATGCCCAAGGAACGATATTAATGGCCTAAAAAAACGAGCTGACCAAACTGAAAGGGCGGGGACGGAGAACGAAGTGCGCGAAGCTCGTAATCACAGCTAAACGATCTCGAGTGGCGGTCAGCCGAAGGCAGAACCTCGAGACTCACCAGGTGCGCGACGATGCAGGGAGGACCTTTGAGCGTCGCAAACGATGTGGCGCCAAAACTTGGTGTCGATGAGCTAAAGTCAGATGAAGTCTTGGCGGTGCACAGATTACCTGCTAAAGCCATGGGGTCGCGAGAGGTATTATAGTGTGCTTCGGCGAAAGAAACCGAGAGCTCTGCTGAGCAAAAAGCGGGCTATGAACACGGCTTCTGGCACTTGTCACCTGTAGATTGCCGAGAACATGACGAGGTAAGGAAGGAATCTGCTTTGGCAGGTAGAGGCGACAAGATAAAAACATCAGTTTGTTCGGTATAGTTCCGCGCAGCTGCGATGTTCTTTCAGAGTGGTGATGGTACCAAGTGTCGGGCCCCTTTCAGTAAATAAAATTCGCGCCGATTTATTTTAGTTTACCACAGCATGATTCGCAAATCGTCGCACCTTCGCACTCTTCACAATGCCACAAAAAGGCATCTCGAAGAAGAGCCATGAGGAAACACAAAAATCATTATTATGAGTAGCGAACGTCCGTATGAATCGTCATGTCACTTTACATCAAGGAGGGTATAAGGGGCAGGAGGTTTGGCGTCCCTGTGTCCAACGCACGTAGCGAGGTGTAACGGAAGTATGGCGGAGCTACGAACTCTTCGCAACCAATGGGGAGCTCGTCACTGGGTGCCGCCATTGATTTTGAGGGCAAACTACCCTCGTTGCCATGGCATATTCCGTGGCAACCCGCTTTGATTGTGCCCTAAAAGTCGATGGCGGCGTCGCACTGAATCTGTGTCGAACAGCCGAGATTCGCGAGCCCAACACTTGCACTGACCAGTAGGAAGTCGGCATGCAGCTGACGCTCTCAACACCGCGCACCGCCGGGCCGAGAAAGCCGTACAAGCCTTGCTTCCAGAAGGTGTTGATTTCACTCCGCCGTGATGAGAATGCGGGTTCGCATCGGGGCATCTTTTGGTGCGCCGATCGAATCGAAAGCCAGCCGCGACAGCGAACAGACCAAGCTGGCCACCTGGGCACGGAGCAGACGTACCCTAAAGCCTAACGCAGTCGACCGAGCGGCGAGCAGGCGCTGGGACATTGCTAAAGATTTGCTTTGGGTGAGAGCGGTTCGGTGCGCAGGGCAGTCTGGAATTGGGGTTATTTTTCCGGCGTCGCTGGGCATGACGTCATGCCGGGTCTGCCCAATTTAAACGTCGTGCTTTACATCCATGTAAACGTTCATTTCGGTGTTCTTTATCTACTGTCACCGGACGTTCGAAATGCGCGTGTCGCGTTGTCGACTTCGAGATTAATGCCGATTGTGGGGGAAGGCTAAAGCAAATATGCAAGAAATGCATATGGCACCGTGTACTTTCGAAGTGCTTGACAGGTTGACATCTTCTGCTGTCGACCGCCGAGTCACGCGATGAGGGCGAGAGGCTAGCTTAGAGTAACTGTACATGCACCGCTCTACTCTATCGGTGTCCCCCCCCCTTCCAAAAAAAAAATTACCGGTTGTTGTTGTTTTCTTTTTTATAGCAAAAATAAATCATGCATTGCGGAACGCTCATTATCCGCTCAAATGTAATGCTAGAGGTTCAAACTGTATGCCCAAAGCTTTCGTTTTAGCTGATATCTCATTCAAAATTTCTAACTAATTTTCTGAAATTCTCAATGGGGTAATTGGGCCCATTTTTGCCGCTTTCGCAAAATGGCGCCATCTCGCTCCATGTTTTCGAGAGCTTCGTTGGCTACCATTATTCCATTGAAAACTTCAGGAAACCAGTTATAACATTCCAATATTATTACGGTTCGTGCTGAAACTTTTATATCCCGTTCGGACCTCGAGAGCTACATTTGACCAGAGAGTGTGCGCTAGGCGATGAGTAGTTTATTTTTAAGGTTAAAAAACGCAACAATTTTCTTTCTTGGAGGAGCGAGGGAGAGGGGGGGGGGGGGGGGGGGCAATATGTAGAAAGAATGTTGCTTTTTCGTTCGAGCTTTGTTGTTCGGGGCTGAACTTTGCGGTTTCTTTTTCAGAGCATGAAATGAGTTTTTGGAGGGAAAGGGTCGCCTCTTAGGGGTGATGTGTCAGACATTCTTAATCTCGCTGTGATCATGAATGGTTTTATTCGTAACGAAAAGTCAAATTTGGGGGTTTTACGTGCCAAACCAACGACGGGCATCTGGCACGCCCCAGCGGAGGACTGAGGATTAATTTTGACCACCTGGGGATCTTTTGACGTGCAACCAGAGCTCGGTTACACGGCGCCTTCTCCGAAATCAGCCTCCGTCAGATTGCGGGCACCTCGGCCGGGATTCGAACACGCCACATGGGGATCCGTAGGCCAGCGCTCTCGCCTCCGAGCCACCGAGGCGGCTTATTCGTAACGACCCCATACATTTTTTTAATGCGAATATTAATGCGAATAGCATTCTTTGGATACTTCACGCACTTTTCGTCTATGTATCTATCTATCTATCTATCTGGCTATCAACCCTTACGCCGCGGGTCGATAAATAAATAAAAAAGACCGGCGCCGGCTGGGATTCGAACCGTTGACCCTTTGATCAGCAGGTAGACGCGCTAACCACAGAGCTATGAAGGCAGTCATTCAACGCACTCTAAACGGTTGTTTATATCTTTACCATAGGACGCGCTTTACAGCGCTGTCACAGCACGGTGCGCGCGCACCATGAGGGCTCATTCCGCTCTCGTGAGGCTGAGCACGGCCGCTAGCTCACCCTCTCCCGCGCTCGGGAGAGGGTGATGTAGCGGCCGTGCTCAGCCTCACGAGAGCGGAATGAGCCCTCGTGCATGGAACGCGCGCGCACCGGTAGCTGTGACAGCGCTGTAAAGCGCGTCCTATGGTAAAGATATAAACAACCGTTTAGAGTACCGTTGGTTGAGACTAGCTGAGACGCCAGAAAGTCTGGTCGGTACCATTTTGAGTGTTTGTGCGTATGGCGCGTGCTTTGCTCGCCTTCCTAAGTGACACAAACGCACGTGCTGGGCTGCGGAGATCGTGCGCAGGGCTGTGAAAGTGTCAACAAATTTAGAATCGCCTCAAGAGTGGGCTGGCGTATCTAGAGTGTGCCGGCCACCTGACGAACGCGCATAACTCCGCACCGTTTGATGCTATTCGCATTAACGTAGATAATCATTCCCAAAGGATGGGTTCTGCTGATTTTTTTTAGAACTGCAAACCGCCTGTTGTGAAAGGTATATGCACGAGAAAAGAAACTGGTTGGACAAAAGCTCCTCAGCAACAGTCTTCGCCATCACTACACTCTCAAGCGTATTATTTCCTCAAGGTATCACACAACGCGTAAAAGGGGTCATATGTAACAAGATGAGCTGGCGGGCTAGTTGGTTGTCCATCTTGAGTAAAATAGCGCAAAACAGCAAGGAAGGAAGGACGAAGTAGACAGGAAGGGCGCTAAACTGACAACTGACATTTAATAGTCTATAAAGGATGAGAAGAAAGAAGTTACTGATGTTATAGCATAAAAGAAAGAGAAAAGTACACCCTCAAAGTTGTTATACGTAAAAATTACAAAATAAAATGGATGAAAAAGGGGTGAGATATGTGAGTGAAAAAAACACGTAAGAAATAAGAGAGAAAGAAGGAAGCAATAATTTAGAAACAAAATTAAAAAATTGAATTGATTGATATCGTAGATGTTAAAAAAGGAGATGAAGTTTGAGACCGAAAAGGAACATGAGATTGCAGGCTAAGTACTTCTCGTCAAGTCATAAGATTAAGGTAGTAAAGTTCCTTTTGAGATAAGGCGATCGATGGGGCGCTGATGCACACCACCCCACGAGACAAAATTGTATGAGCTTCATACAACTCGCGTGTTCTTTTGGATCTAAAACGTCTTAGGATCTTGGTTTGGCTAAACACTGCTGAGCACATACAGTCCCTTGCATGTATTGCAAGATGGCCGGCTGGTGACGATTTCAAGGCTAAGGCATGTTCTCGTAAGCGATCGTTGATGCATCGGCCTGTTTGTCCCACATATGTTTTGCCGCAGGTGAAAGGTATTTCGTACACCACTCCTCGTTGGCAGTCGACGTATTGTTTCTGATGTTTCACTTTGCACTCAGCTTGCTGTAGTTGGAGATGGTTGACTCTCGGACACAACCGCCTAAGTTTATCTGGTGCAGAGAGTGCCACCTGTACTTGATATTTAGAAGCGATCTTTTTTAAGTTGTGTGTGATCTGATGAATGTATGGCAGCACTGCTGGTCGTTGGTTCTTCTCTCGTGTGCGCTCTCGTTGTCCACTGTTGGTGAGTAATGATTCGGCGACTTCAAACAAAATCGAACTCGGGAACCCAGATGTCTTGAGGCGCTGCACTTGAGCTTGAAGACTCTCAGCCGCGGAATGTGTGCACGACTTTTTTAAGGCTGCACTCATTGTGCTTTTGACAATTCCTCTCTTGATAATTTTTGAGTGAGCTGAGTCGTACTGAAGCAGGCCTTTTTTGGTTCTTGGTGAGTATTTCCAGCAAGTGTGCCTGTCTTTGAACATCAGATGAAGATCTAAAAATTGAAGGTTTGAATCCGTTGGAGTCTCATGGGTGAAATTGAGCCCTTGCCCTTCGTTCAAGAAAGTGGATTTGATGGTGTTGATTATTTGAGCTTCATTTGCCATGGGTCTCTTTGAAAGGAGCACTAGATAATCATCCACGTATCTGAAAATGCGTGAAACTTGCCCTTTGGTGAGTGCATTATCGATGGCGCGATCACATTTTGAAAGGAAGATGTCGCAGAGGACTGGTGCCACACAAGACCCTATACATATGCCTTTCCTTTGCAGGTAAGACGTACCTTCGTACGTTACCACGGTGGCGGATAGGTAGAACCGTAAAAGTTCTAGGAAGGATTCTACTTGTATTCCACATTCATTTTGAAATTTCGTTATCCCGTTGGTCTCGATACATTCGTTGACAGCTGTAAACAGCTTGTTGTGTGGGATTGAGTAAAAAAGGTCCTCCACATCAAGTGAAAACCCGTATCGTACCGTTGCATCGTTCAGTTGTAGGTGATGTATAACCGCCTCAGAGTTAGGAATCAGGAATGGATCATTTAGTTTGAGGTTAGACAGATGTTGCATTAGATAGCGTGACAACACCCCTTGCCACGAACCTTTTTCAGTCACTACCACTCGGAACGGACATTCTTTTTTGTGTGTTTTGGCAGTGAAAAACATGTCTAAGTGGACCTTTGTGGCAGTCGTAATCATCTTCTTCATTGATGTCAATTCTAGCTTAGTGCATAATTGGAGTGCCATGGCTTTCATCTTTTTGGTCTTGATGCTTGATTGGATGAAGTTTTTGTCTATGGCCGCTATAGCCTTTTCTTGGTAAATTGATTTGGGGATGACAACAAATCCTCCTTCTTTGTCCGACTCTAACAGGTTTAAATCTTTCTCAGTGAAGTAATTTACCACACGAGACATGTTCAACCTCCTGTCACTACCATTCCCAGATCTTAATAGTACATCCACGCAGTCTTCAATACAACGTGGTCTAACATCTTCATGTGCCTTATCAGCTATGTCATATACGTTGGACAATAGCTGTATACCCTGTCTTTTTGGTGAAGTGCAGAATTTTGGTCCTTTTTCTAGAATTCTGCATATATCTGCTGGAAGGAAGTTTTTAATTTTTAATTTTGTTTCTAAATTATTGCTTCCTTCTTTCTCTCTTATTTCTTGCGTGTTTTTTTCACTCACATATCTCACCCTTTTTCATGCATTTTATTTTGTAATTTTTTACGTATAACAACTTTGAAGGTGTACTTTTCTCTTTCTTTTATGCTATAACATCAGTAACTTCTTTCTTCTCATCCTTTATAGACTATTAAATGTCAGTTGTCAGTTTAGCGCCCTTCCTGTCTACTTCGTCTTTCCTTCCTTGCTGTTTTGCGCTATTTTACTCAAGAAGGGGTATATGTGCCGTGTATTTTTATTTTCTAGTAGGGAATGGACTAGAGAGTTGCAATCTCGCTAGAATACACCGACAGCGGGTGAATGTCGACTTGCACACGCTGGCTGCTTCAGAATAGCAGTCGCCGTTTGATGCGTATCCCTTTTTCGCTTTTTCATGGCGTGAAGAAGGTAAGTAGCTTCTTGAAGATTTGTATTGTGAAGGTTTCATAATATTCATCATTTGTTGGATGGAGGAGTGTTTGAATATCCGTTGATTATTTAGTCAGTCAGTTCCCATTAAGTGTTTGTTACCTTTTTGATATGTGCTAAAAGACGCCCAAGAAGTGATACAGTTACGTATTCTTTCAATCCTCGAATGGCACGTCTTGAACAGAAAAAAAGAAGCAAGAGGTCGCTTTTTTTTCTTTTTTTAAAGCCGGCATTACAAACGGGAAGATACATATTATTCTCTAGATAAAAGGACGAGGCGCAAACATAACAAAGCATAAAAAGATTATACTTGACGGCCAACAGACAAAACCCGAGACCGAGCGACTTCCAAACGGAAGAAATACGTTTCACATCATCAAAGAATACCCGTCACAAAAGAATGTGCCCTTGCACAGCGCGTTTATGAAAATTGTGGCCTACACGTTTCTTTGTGCTTGTACGAAGTTTGCTTCCAGCCTTCAGTCTACGAGGACAGAACGCCGAACCTCTACTTTGACATTTTGATTTTGTGTTATTGCTTTTTGCCTTTGTCATGAGCGACTTCGTCGAAAGGCATTCAGCGAAATGAAAACTCTCTCGAATACATCTCCACATGAAAACTCAAAGGGAATACTTTGAACAGCCAAAGGAGACACCGAGAATATGCACAAAAAAAAAGTCCATAAAAATCGAGTATAATAAATGCTTGAAAAGGTCACACATGCACCTCTTTTGTGAACAATAATAAACGCTATAAGCTAGCTTGGGACTTTTAATAGAAGATGCTCGCAAGGCACGCATGCGCTCACGCGTTTATAAAATATCCAGCATGAATGACACTCGCAAAGAGGACTTCTTTGAGTCCAACAATCAAAAGAACAATCTAATTGAGTACATTAAAATGTCCAGACATTATAGAGAGTGACTGCTCAAGAAACGCAGTGCGCGACGAGTTCATCGTTCGCAACACTTCTGCGTTAGCCATTTAGGACATCGAAGAACGAATCACGAAGCAAATTGCGTTAACCTAATTTTCCCTGAGTTT
>JAZHYW010059926.1:0-11992 GCA_037355805.1 Ixodes ricinus | reverse complement strand
TGTTTCCAGTATGGCTTTTCCTTGGGCATGGTTTAAGCCTTCAAGAAAGGATAGCTTTAGAGACGATTCTTTGTGTATTATTGTATTTCAAGAAGGAGAAGTTGCGTGCAATTCCACGAAGAAAGCTTAGAACGTCGATACTATTTGTCCCGGTTGCCCAGAGCAGCCCCCAAACCAATTTCGCACAACTTTTGCTTCTTGCTTTAGCGAGGCGGCCAAGGTTTGCCTCTGATCGCTCCCTTGACGATGTCGTCTTCGACTCTAGCTTGCTCCCCTTCCCATGGTAGTGATGAGCCGGAAGACGCTTACGTGGTGTCTGCCAACGAATATCTCCCATCGTCGGTGCCGTGCCTCAACAGTGTTGTCGCCCGTTTCTGAAAATCCGTTCTGAGCAAGGGCAAGCACGGTCCGGAGGATGGAGAGAGTCTACCGGTGGACCTCGTATAATCTCGGTGGTGTTACCTCCGGTAACACGGCAGCGTGATTTTCCGAGCAGGTGGTTGTCCTCCGCGCCATCGAAGCAGGTCAGAATCTCCTCTGCGGGAAGAGTGGTTTTAAGGACGCATAGGCATCTTAGCTAATACGTCTTCGGTGGCCAAGAACGAAAGGGCCGCGAGCTGCATCACCTGATGGCACGCCACACGCTGCATATCGTTTTGTAGAGCACTGCCAGTTTTATAGGGTGCACTATCTCCCATACTGATTGGCGCAAGTGGAACCGACAACCATGCTCGTGTGACGACGGGAGCAACGACCGAGTAGTGTTGATTGCTGCCAGTTGGTAGTCTGTACTCACAGTTTTCGGATTTAGTGCAAGTCCCATACCTGCGGCAAAGTTCAGCACTTCTTCGAAGAGTGCCTCGTTACGCTATCTGGGCTCGTCGAGTCATTAAGCAGCAAACAAAGGGGAACACATGGCCATGAAGATAACCGTGAATTGTGTATAACGGTTCAAAGAGCGGCGACACAGTCTTAAATGTTCTGTCCATTAGCCTTTATTGGAGCGTTGTTCAGTTTCCTCAAGTTTTCGTCCGTGAAAAAAATTAGGAATCGAGCTTCATCTGCGCTGGTGCAGTCGCACCGAAGAAACACCTGGCCATCTAAAGTTGTTCTTAGCTCGCCTTCGATGATGAGCTCCTGCACGGCAGACGGCTCGTGTTGGCAGTCCGCTTTCCTCTACCTTCTTACAATCTGGCGCAAGGCTTCATTGCTTGGAAGGTGCTGCCTTGAAGACGCTGCTACATCTGCCGTGACCCGCTGCACAATCTTCACGGGTGCCTCGCCCGATGCCGCCGACAGAGCTTTAATCCGTTCTTGAGTACGTAGAGCTGTAACTTTTCATATAAACGGAGCATGGCCTGCGTGGGTCACTGTCTTGGAGATGATTTTGTGAGTACCTTCTACAAGAAGGTCGGAAATCGCTCTAGCGTTGCATTCGCATCGCTTATCGCACCTCCAATAGTGTCCAGAAGCTACCTTCTTGTCAAGCACGTAAACATAACCGTCTTTGCAGCTACGTTTTGCTTTTCTCTTCTGTGAAAAGCAAAACAACCGTGTCTTTGTCCATTTCCCTCCGAATCAATAAAAATTGGGCTCCAATCCACGCTGTGAAGGTGGTTGGTCAGCGAAGCTCTGGTATCACCTGCAACGATTGCCTACTGCACTATACGAAATCCCGCCGCCGGTCGCAGCACGCCGCCGCTGGTCGTATTGCCGTTTCTTTTCCCTTTGCCGCTCCTAGTATTCACGCTGCTCCTCGGGAGTCCTAGCTATGACTGGCCCATTCATCTCGGTGCTGCAGCAACAATGAAATCAGTTGCTATACTCCGTTTCATCTTACGCTTAAGCGCAGCGGATGTTACGAGCCATCGGAGCCAATCAGAGGCCGCGTGAGCGTCACGTGACCTTAGATAGGGGGCACAGCGACGCGCGGCAAGCGTATCACGGGCCACGTCCACAGAACGGGATTGGCTAAGATAGCTCGTAGCATCCGCTGCGTGCGGACGTAAGGTGAAACGGTGTATAGGCGGGTTCTTCTTTTATATATAAAAGGCTGGTGACGTCACTTCCCACGTCGCAAGCTGCCGTCGCCGCGGCAACAGGCGCCGTTAGCATTCATTAGGCGGTTCGCACTTCACACGAGGGCTTCGAATGACGGCAACCCCTTTCGAAGCAGCTGCAAACCTAATCTTTACCGGAACGCGTGGGAGGGTGTTCTTATTGATCACATGCGCCTTATCATGCATCATGTGGTTTTGATGCTTGTTTTGTGGTTTCCGTTATTGAAGCGGATACTGAGCTGTATGCTGTATGCCTGATTTCGAAGGAGATAAGCTGTTTTGCCTTGAATTGTTCGCCGGGAGTTTTTGCTTACAATGCCAACGACGAGAAAATTTCGTTGGCTGGTAGAGGTATACAGCTTCGCTGTAAAATTGGTTACTGCCGTACATTGCTTCTGCTCTTGTACTCTGAACTCTGGGCAGCGCTATTTTTTTCTGCTGACCAACAAGAGTTGTCCTTTGCGACTGATATGCCTAGCTTTACGACAGACAGAAGCAAAAACGAAATTTTACATCAGTTTAATCTACCGATACCGGTGGCTTGGCAGAACGAGTTAAACAGACTCGTGTCAGTGGTAAGTTATCTGGCGGAAAACGAACAAGTGGTAGTCACAAAGCGCGTCATTTCTTTTTCCCGTGAATTTCGGCGTTATGTCGTTTCGGCATTTTGATTATTCGGCATTTGATTTTCCGGTTTCGAATTTTTCCACATTTCAATTTTTCGGCGTACTGACGTTGGGCCTTTTCATAATTCGGCCTCTTGATTTTCGGCGTTTTGATAGGGATCCAACATGTAGACGATTATGTGTTGAAAAAATGCACAGAGTTAAAAACACAGAAAGCGTTGGCTTTTCTGAAATGTCGTTACTAAATAAAAATATTCAGTCATACCAAACGTTTTAAACACTATCCTCATTGTTTCTGCGTTGTGTTTCTTAAGAATTGTTCTCGTATATCACATATTTTCTAGATATGTTTTATACAATGATATCTTAATGTGAACTAGTGCATATTTTCCGTTCGGGCGGCAGTGAAAAGCTCGCCGGATAAACGCTCACCACCAAACTGGCGGATGCGGAGAAAGGCTCACCGGCTTTTGAACGGATGCAGAGAAAAGCTAAACAAAATATTATTTTTTTCATAACTTAGCGGTTTGTGCGTCACACATGGCAAATTAACACAATTAGAATTCGTTACTTCATTCAAAAATCGCCCTCTTTTTGTAATATTATTGAAGTTTATTGAGCATATCCCTCAGAAATGAGTAATCATTCATTTTGTCTATTAACTCGCCGCTACTATAAAATCAAAACATGGGAAACCCGTAAATGAACATTAATTTATCCACAGCTTCACAGGGCGCCGTCGGTAGCTCTGGCAGATAAAAACGTTTGTTTTTTGCAAAGTGATATGAATAGCGTTGCGTGAATTGTTTCAGCTCCGAAGATTTTGTGGTGTCTGATAGATGAGGTGGTTGTTTGTTGATGCGTTCAATTTCGGCTACGCTGTTTTCTTTCTGTTTTTTTTTCACTAAAAAAACTTCAGTTGCGAGAACAGCTAGTTCCTGTAGTGTTTGTTGTCTTCACTCCCTCTTAGTCATTTGAGCTGTTCTTATTACGTATAACGTTTACCAACTCGCCCAATTCGCAACCTTAGTACAGAAGACTACTTTTATATAGGTCACGATGAACTACGCCGACAGTGCGCAGCTCTGAGGGTCATGGGTGTTTCGCCGTAGAAGGGCACCATCAGACAAAGGCAGCGTGTGAAAAAAACAGCACGGACGGCTAGATGACGTGCATGTCCTAGGAAGAAAGAAATATTGATCTCCTATAATCACCGTTCTATTCTTTTTCTTCGGAATACAGACCGTCAAAAGACAATTCGTAATAGGGCAACTCGTAGCAGGGCTATTCGTCACATACAGCAATTCGTCATAGGACGATTCGTCACTGGGACAACTCCTCGAAAAACAACAGATAAGGTTTGAAGGTCTTTTGAAGATCGGTCCCTTTGGTTATTCGGCTTCTGTGTAGCGTCCTCTTTAAGAAGTTCGGTCTTCTGTTTCTTTTTAGGTTGGTAAACTTAGTTCACCTTGGAAGCAGAGAATGTATAACTTTCAGGAGCGCGACAGAGCTACTGCGCATGCGCGACACATAGAATATGTAGCTCGTCCACGTGTGCGACATAGATGGCATATGCGCGACACGGAAATAATCTATGAATCATACAAGATATATAAGAACATATAAGAACCATATAAGAACTACAGGGTGTCACCAAACAAATTCACACATTCTTTTTCCCGCGAAAATAAACTAGGCATTGCCGAACGCTCATTCTCCGCCCAAAGGTAGCGCTAGAGGTCACAACCAGATACCAAAGTTTCAGCCCGATCCGATACCTATTAAAAAGTTATAAGTGATTTTCTGAAAAGTTCAGTGTGAAAATGGGAGCCCGTTTTCGGTTTCTGGTGCCATAGAGCACCATGTATTCGAAAACTCCGTCGGCCGCCATTTTCCCATTGAAATTTTTTGAAAATCACTTCATACGTTTTTATTAAGGTATCGGATCGGGCTGAAACTCTGGCACCTGGTTGGGACCTCTAGCGCTACCTTTGGGCGGAGATTGAGCGTTCGGCGATGAATAGTTTATTTTTGCGGTAAAAAAGAATGTGTAAATTTTGTTTTTGTGACACCCTGCATATAAGAACTATATAGGATATATAAGAACCTATATAATAAACTTGTCAGAAGTTTCTTGTAAATTTCTTATATGGTTCTTATGTCTTCTTATGTATCTTGTATGATTCATATGTGTTTATTGGGCACAAGAAATTTCTCAAACAAATGAATTGTTTCACTAGGGTCTTTCTTCTCTCTCTTCCCTTGCCCTGCTCATTATAGTCGCGTGCGTCCAAATTAAATCTTCTCCATACCCCACACGGGAAACGGAACAAATGGTCCCGGAACAAATGGTCCCAGAATAAATGGTCCCAAAACTAATGCTCCAAAGTACAAACTACAAAAAATGGTCCCTGAAAAATATCGCCAGTGTGGCTTCTGCATTTTCGGATAAATCCGATAAGTCCAATATTACTCGCCAGTAAATAATTTACGGTTTTCAATTTATAAGAAAAGCCCCGAATTTCGATGCTGACGGTTGCATGAACTCGACCGGTTTTTATATTTTTCTAAGAAGCTCAGAAATGTTTCGCGCTATGGAAACCTAATGCACCTATAAAGGCATCGATCTCTGCTCGTTATGTGTGCTACCCCGACGCGTCATGACGAGATGGAAGTAATTCAAGTTTCATGACTTCAACATGGGAGACACTCACTTTATCGAATGACGTTTTAGCGAACGCTCACGTGTCGCCGAATGACACTTTAGCGAAAAGTCGGCCGCGGCGAAGCGGCGTTTACAGGTGGGCCAAAAGGGTCGACATTTTTGTAATGAGCCGGCGCAGACTGTCGCCGCGAAGCGACGTAAGCACAGCGAGGGGGGGGGGGGGGGCGGTTGAACCTGTCCCCGTTTTTCGCAAAAACGTCGATTCGCTCAAATGTCGCAGTTCGCTAAAACGTCATTCACTCATGTGATATGAACCCTCTTCAAGAGTGTAATTAAGGGTACCCATTTTTCGTTTAAAAAAAATTTTCGTTCGAAAATATTCTGAAAAATTTTATTAAAATTAAGTTCAACACCCGACAACTTTCTTCGAAGTAAACGGCCTCAAAATATAGACGAGATCCTTGATTCCACCAGGAAATCACCGATTACAAAACGGATGAAGTATATTGCTTGGTATATCTTAGTTTCAAGACAATCTTCTTACGGGACCATTTTGGGACCATTAGTTCCGGGACCATTTCTTTCGAGACCATTAGTTCCGGGACCATTAGTTCCTTGACCATTTGTTTCTGCACCCATCCCGCACTGCTGAGCCTCTCGCACTGCTCTTTGACTGCCTTCACTATAAAATGTACACAAGACCTGTTTAAAACACTAGTGATCAATGACCTAACTAAACCCGCTTTTACAGCCTTAGAGTGGTAGTTCTTTGTTGGAAGGATCGGTTTTGGATTTGTTTCTCCATATTCCAAGCAGAATGCTTCACCCACATGAATTTGTAGATCCAAGGACTACAGCAATTTATTCTCTGGATGCTCCACTGTGAACTTCAGCTCAGGAGCTGAGGACCTTATTAACATCAAGAATGTTTATGTAAATCTCCTCCAACACTGGTGACACAGAAGAACGTATACGAGCTCCTTCTTTTTGCACATATTTCTTTCCCTTATAATCCAACACAGTTGAACGAAGACAAAAATCCAAAAACGCCAGAACACTGTATACGGAGAATCGTAAGCCTGACTAGAACTTCCCTAGACTAGGCTCTAGCACTTCCTTCACTCTCCTCCACCTTCAGCGCAAATTTCTCGCTGGCTTCCGTGGTGCATTGGTTTCGCGTGCCTGGCGCGTTCACACTTGTGTTAGCAAGGCCATAAAGCTAGCCCAGAAGGCGGAGCTTCTTGTCTCAGCGTGAACGGAGTATAGTTCCAACACTCAGTTGTGCAAAGTACTTTGCTCTTGCACCAACTTGTGTTTGAGTATAATATCTATATAGGTTGAATGCCGCACATTTTAATATAATTGCGAACTATGTGAATTTGTCAGAAACGTAATTTATGATATTCATTAAAAAAGGTGCAAACTTGAAAAAAAAAATATAGAGAGCTATAGCTCACTTCAGACACACCACAGGGCTTGCCATCTGGCCAATTTACCACCTGTTGACGTCCTCTTTTCTTGCAGCACATGTGTTTACAGGGTGGTGCCGGTACTTTCTACAATACAATAAAAATACAATACATGTATCAGAGGGACTCAGAATCAAGACAAAATATTTGAGAACACTCATTTTCGAACACAGCGCTGGCGATTCGTGTGCAAATTTCCCCACTCCCTGATGCGGATCGTTTAATGTCTTTGTACAAATCTGATGACAGTGTATCACTGTATCTATAATCTATTGTTCTATTGTCATCAGAATATATGTGCTTCTGATGCGAGTTAATATGAGTAATTTTTCTCATAATTTAACTTCTTTTATCTGAAAAACACATAGGTCTGAAATTTAAATTATTTTTCAGATCCGCCGCGATTATATTCGTGAAGCGCTAATAGGTTCAAACTTTCGTCTGGAGCAACGTTTCTTTTTCTTTTATCTTTATGACTTTATTCTTTCTTCTTTCAACTAAGCAGTCAGGTTGCCAAAATGAATGATCCAATATCTATCTTGAATAACCTGAATCGCGTTACACACAAAACCGTCATGCGCACAAACATAATATTTAAAAGTGAATTAGTTTTTTTCTAGTACACGAGAAAAGCACCAAAAACACTACGAAAAAGGATAAATAGTTAAAAATACTATTCGTGTACATTCAAAAGTGTGAGTTTAAAGGTAAAGCAACTTCTATATTACAAGGTTATGAACTTGAGCCTCGCATCTACGAGATATTGAATGGTCACGATGTTAAACCGGTTGCCCCTGCATTTTGCCTATACATCATATCTACGTACTGAGGATTCAGTGAATTGTTGTGTGAGCTTGGGTTTGGCCACCGGTGTGACTATTAATATAAAACACTTCGTGCTCTTGAGTAACTTTTAGTAGAGAGTATTTAAACGAACGCTCGGCCGGACGCCGGTGTTGAGGGGTGCCGAGGGTCTCTATATTTTTCTTCCAAGTCTTCCAGAACAAATGGATTTCTTTGCAAAGCAATTCTTACAAATTTTAATAGAAACAAAAAGGTGGCTTACGCTTGCCAACTTTATATATATATATATATATATATATATATATATATATATATATATATATATATATATATATATATATATATATATATATATATATATCAAAAGGAGAGTGGTTATAAATAATTTGTTTATTAAATTAACTTGCCTGTCCGTCTATGTTTAAGTCCTTGCTGCGACTCCTGAAATAAAAGGTACACTACTAAGTTCAGGCTTATAAATGTTTTCCAAAAGCTATGTCCACTACGCGGTGTCATACCCTGCGATTCTGTAGGTGGCGCAAGTGGTTGGTTGCTGCGCAGGCACAGTGAACGCCATCCAGAGACATTATGCCACGTTTATTTAGCAGTCGCGAACGAAAAAGATGCGAAGGAGCAACCTCTTTTGGAGTCTGGAAAGCGGTAACTTCGGGCTCGTGAATGTGACCCGCAAACTTTATCTGCGGCGTTTTTTATTCTTCCGAGATCAAAAAGATCCAATCTTTACGGCCGCATTCCACTGCTCAGGATATGGAGACCTGCAACCATGGATGGTGAGTACGACGGGTTGGGCGACCACGTCGAGACATCTCAGCTATTACAAGGAAGTTGCCGACTCATTCAGGTTCTTCTTGGTTCACTTATCTTGGGAGTATCTTCTGCCAGTAAAACGGAAGACACTTTACTCGCACACTCTCTCAGCAGTTTTACCAGTACCGTTGTACCTATAGTACGTCAACGCTCCCAGCCCATCCGATGTCTTCAAGCAGATGAGAAAGCTGCCCGTGCCTCAAAGCAGCAAAGATTTCTTTCTTCGTTTTCGCGTTGAAGGGCTCCCTGTGAAAGTGTGGCTTGACAAGAAAGGCTTCTTTGTGTCGTGGTGGCTGAACTGTGCTTTGTGAGGTGCGACTGAAACCTTGCATCACGTGTTTGTGGAGTGCAGCAACGCTTACCTTTTCTGGGCGGAACTGGTGTCTTTTTACTGCAGAGTTGGAAATTGACTGTAACCTGTTATAATGGTTGTGTCTTGAGAGCGAGGAGCGCTCTCCAATTGTGCTGCGTGTTTTGTCGGTGCTCGGACTGCACGCGATTTGGCGATCCCGAACTACGTATCTCGAGTGCGGCATCCGTGCCAAGCAATCACGTGGTATTCTGTGGCCAATTTGAGGTGCACTCTCAAAGTTGCGTCGAAAAGATTTTCAGAGGACAAGGAGCGGTGGGACTTCATCGAAAGACGTCTGCAGAAACGGTGTACGGGAAGTGTTTGTGTGTGATATAACAGGCAGGCTGCTCATAGTCTAACAGACAAACAGCCGGCGTGTCGGCTGTCTGGTTTTGTTCGGAAAAAGCTTCCAAACGCTTAATAAACTTGCTGTTGTTAAAAAAAAAGTGCCTTCCGTGTTTGGCTTGCAACTGAAGGGTCGTGGGTTCGAATCCCGCCTAAAAGTCTTCAAAGTTTTTGTTTAAGGCAAATTAATTACTATATAAATTGAAATCATTTGAGACATGCGGCGACCTTTAATTCGCATTACACGTCATGTTTTATTCACTTTCATTCCACGCGTGACGTCCCGTTTCACGTGAGCATTGGTGGTTGTTTGAAATTTCCGCGTGAGGTCATGTGGCTGTGACGTCATGACCCTATCGACCAATCCTGTATTTTAGCACACGCCACCCACGTCGGCTCTTGTGCGACACGAGCTCCCTAAGGCTACCGCGTAAAAAACGAAGAACAGGTTTAACAGACATTCGCTCGAAGGCTCAGCACAGACCAGAGGAACTGGCATGAAGCTGGAGATCGAGGTACTGTAGCGCTTCATTCCAGGTTCTTCCTTGGTGAAAGTAAGACCAGAGGAGCAAGCAGAAAAGGCGTCTGTAATTCTTTCAGGGGAGACTGAGTCAGGTTGAATGATTAAATGGTTATCGACGTATCTTAAAACATGGCAGCCAGGAGAGGAGTTTTTAATACGCGCCATTATAACTCTGTCAACGAATAGAGGAAAAATCTCACTGAGAACAGGGCCGAGACGAGAGCCGATGCAAACTCCTTTCTTTTGGCGATAGCTTTTCCCTTATGGTCGACTATGGTTGACTGGAGGTAAAGCTGAAGTAAGTGAACGAATCCTTCAACAGAAACACCAGAAGAATTCTTGCACAAATTACCGACTCCGGGAACATTACAATAAAATTTCTAAGGCCTTATTTGATTCCTGTCATCCCGTAGTCATGCGCGTCTGCTCCTGCATAGACTACAAACCTCGTTTTGAAGGGACGAGACTTTTATGGGGGCATAACTGTAGATACGGCCGGGAGATCATAGAGTCATGAGGCATGAACAGCACAAACAGCGTTTACCCTTACTGTTTTGACGAAAACTGAAGTTGAATTTCTCAAATGATAGATCACTCTGTCGACCTGAGTTTGCATTTTCTCTTATCGTCTCTTTCCTGCTTCATCTCTTAGTTGCTTTTTTTTCCATAAATTTTCCCGCATTTATTCAGTTGTTCGCTTTTGGAATTCCGTTATGTCCGTTGCTAGTTGAAAGATGTGGTTTTGTCCATCGTCTAGATGTTTATTTTTTCTTCAATCTTCATAAATCAGATTTTGGGGTTTTAGGGTTTAATCTAATGAAGGGCATCCGGCACGCCCCTGCGAAAGACTGAGGGTTGATTTCGATCACCTCTTCTGACGTGCAACCGAAAGCTCGGTTACATGGTGCGCTTTCAGCAAAAAGCCTCTGTCACATTGCGGGCAACACGGCTGGGATTCGAACCCGCCATCCGGGGATCTGTAGGCCGGCGGTTGGCCTCGGAGCCATCGAGACGGCTAGTGTAGGTGTGAATATATTCGGGTAAATCGTATTAGTGCTACACAAAGTTTGTTTTGTTTGAGGTTTAAGAAGAGGCGGGGAGAGTTACCCGAATACCATGTTAACTTCGCCCTACTTTGCTTGGAAGAATAAAAAAAACTGTCGGATGTAACATTCGTCATCAGTTAACTTCCGTACTAATGTTTCAAAAAATAAATATCGTAATTAGTGATTAAAGAAATCGTAGTGAATTCCAGCTTGGATTTGAGGGTAGTCAGAACGCAGGTTAATTGGAAGCTAAACTTGTCAAAACAGTTTCGATATTCATTGTTTTGTTTGCGCTTTTACTTCGTGGCTTAAAGATTGGTAGAGATGAGCTACTAGTCCCGTGTACATCGGTGCGGAGAGGTTGACGCACAGTCTATAGGGTTCAGCCGAAACTTCCAAGTTGTGAAAGAAGTTTTGCCTGGAGACGGCCAGCACGGCCGGGCAGAGCGGACGAGAGTCCTGTGTCAGCGCACGGCTTAGACTCGGGTTCAGTCAGTGCGGAGTTCCAACCGAACGCTCACGTAACCGTTGTGTCCAATATGTGTCCGGCGTTTTTCCCTTCTTTAACTGACGCCGAAAATTCGTTTTTTTTTAAATCTCAGATGTGTGGGCTCAATGCAGCGACGCTAGTAATGATTAGTCAAATGAAATGTGAGATTTGTAACGCCACAATTTTCCTTTGCATCCTCCTACAGAGTGTCGTGAACAGGTTTTCGTGAGCTCTATTCGCGCCCAGTTTTCAAATACGGTTGAAAGAAACCAGAAAAATAAAACCATACCTATCTCGTATGACATATTTACTTTTCGAAAACTTTAAAAAAGTGTTTGGTTGAAACAGTGTTCAGCTTCAATACTGCAAAGACTGTTTAAACCTGTGGTAGAATCAGCAATGTTTAGTTCATTGTTCACGTGATCGTGATTGTTAAATTTTAATCGAATATCCGGCTGATGGTATAGTTTAGCATAAGATTCCTTATCTACGAGGGAGGTCCGTAGCCAGGAAGTTTTTTCGGGAGGGGCCCGCTTACTGAGGCCACGTCTTTCAGCTTTGGTAGAAAGGGCGGAGTGGGGATCAGGGTTAAAAGGGCATCAGTCGAGCCGCTTGGGCCCCAAAGTCTTTCTGAGCAAACGAAGCGACGAGCCTTTGATTTGCAAGCTTGTTTCCCATTATGAAGGCTTCTATAATCTCCCTCCCGACGCGGTCACCAAAATTTACCAGCGTTATCGTGGAGGTAAAGTCGGGAGCGCAGCCGCGACATTCCCGTCTTTGCGTT